>MNCL01000270.1:0-115420 GCA_001932985.1 Proctacanthus coquilletti
TCCTTTTGCTTGAAACTTTTTTTAATTTCTCACTTCCATATTGAGAATAAAAAAAAATTAATCGGTTCTTCTTTCTATGGGAAATTGTGGGGATAGGATTTTTTGCAGTTGAGAGAGGTACAGAAAAGCGGGGAGCCTGTTTAGCCCCACCCATTGAGAGTTTACCCACTGCAAAAAAGAGCATAAGTTCAGTGTTAATAAAAATCAGCAAAATTTCCTTCTTTTCTACTCCTTTGATTGCCGATCGCTTAATTAGTTGCAGGTGTATGAGTGAGCTGTTGTGAAAATGTTTCAAAACGAAAGAAGGAAGAATATTCTTGTTCTTGATAAATGTGAGAAAATGGTGGAATGGGAAGATGGCGAAAGGAAAAGGAAAAAAAGCCTTTGCTCCCATTCCTGGAGGGTACCTGTTGTAATCCAAAAATTTTCAGATTTTTCATTTTGTTATACACCCTTAGGGGTTTGAATAGCCGTTGGGGTGCGGGGGAAATGAACAAGCTTAAACCTTTTAGAAGAACTGGTTTCAACCATTTTAAATGAAGGAATATATGGGAAAACAAATATTATATTTAATTTTTATTGCTGTCCTGAATATTTTTCTGCTTATTTTTTATAATAATTGCCTTCAATAAAAATTAAATTTAATTAAGACTAAATTATCGTTTTTCCCCTCGCTCTGTAATCGAGCCCTTTATTTGTGCCTACTGTCTCTGAACAGATTTTATTTTCAATAAAATAGCACTATTAACTATTTTAATTCCCTAGCTAAGTCTAGTTTGGTTAAAATAACTTGATCCTAATTCCTTAATCCCCTTTCTCTGCAATCGAGACCTTCCTTCCGAAATTGCTGAATCGATTTATTATATTTAATTTTTTTTATATTGGAATTAGTTGGGGAATAAATTAAAAGAAAATGTTAATATTACACTACTTATCAGTCTATTTAGAATTCAAAAGTATATACATTGAAATTGACAATACTTTTTTAGCTCATGAAGTAATTTTACATATTTATTTAATTTTTTTTTTTTAATGATTAGCTATCATCGATTCATCCTGCTATTAGTGACTTCCTGAAGAAGGGCTTCGTCTCCAGCGTCTCACGAACTTCCTGAAGTAGAACTCCCTCCCACGCCTCCTCCAAAACTTCAAGAAATTGGACCATCCTCTTGAGCTCCATAGGGCATCGAAGAGCCTGTGATGTTTATTTTATCCTACTTGAAAAAAAAGGAAAAAGAAAAATTATATTAAAAACAATTATATAAAATATTTATTAACAATAGAGGACAAATATTTTTTTACGAACTGTTTATTAAACAACGGCCTCAAACTTTGTAAAAAATTCTTTTATATTATTAAGTATTTAATATCAAATATATTTGTTTACATAATTTATGTAGTTCGTTTATTTAATTACCATTAATTAATTCATTACATAACATGGTTCCCATGGCGATCCGTTTCATTTAATTAATTAAATTATTTGCTTCATTCACTCTGTTTTATTGATTTTTTAATTCGTAATATGAATTTAGTTAATTTTTACTTTATTTATTTAATTTATTCAATTATTTCCATATGTGTATTATTTGTTCATTTAAAATCCTTTTTTTATATTTTTTTATTTTTATCCATACCCACCTGGTTCATTAGTCTTTTGTTTTTTATTTTCATTTTATTTAATTTTTTTTTTGGGCAGCAAAATTTAAGGAATACAGGAGGAAAAAAAACAATTCATAAATTTTCACAAGAATGTATTTTTTGTGTTTATTTTGTTCATACAATTTTTGCATTAAATGTACTTAAGTATTAAGAATGGAGCTTGGAAGTTTTGAACGCTATTTTTACACGCAGTTGTTGTTCATTGTGCTCATATGTGACTCATTAATTATATAATTAATTTTTTTCGATTTGTTGTTTTTTTTTCTTTTTTTTTTGCCTTATTTAATTTGTCACACCTTCCCATCAACTTAAACACCTGTCCATGCGCCGCCGATATGAAAACAAGGCGCCCTAAGTAAATTTCATAGCAGCTGGGTATGTGCCCTGTCACGTTCTTATTATTTTCTTTCTCTTTCTGTCCTTCTTTCTTTTATATATCATATAATAAATGTTTATAGTTTTTTGTTGTCTTTTTTTATTATTTAATATTTTAAAGCTTAAAGAAATAGACAAAAATTTATTAAGGGGATTGATGATATCGAGTACGAGATATTTTACTTTCTATCTTTATCCTCGCCTAGTAAACTCCACTTGCCTCTGTTTGTTCGATTTCTAATTTATTAGTAATTATTTTCTTTTATTTTTATTTTTTATTTTTTTGTTCGTTCTCTTTTAAATTAACTACATAATAAAATATATGTATATATAAAATGTACCTTAGAATCTGTATATACCATCCATATATACTTTTTTTTTAGTTATAAAAACAAACTAGGTAAAAGCTATTTTATGTGCAATATTTACAAAAGGTCTCTCTTCTATCGTTTAGATCGTTTGTTTTTTTCTATTTTTTTTATTTTTTAATTTATTTTCATATACTTTCTTCAATTTTCTTTCGATTTATCGCTTTTTTTCTGTTTTTTGTTCTTGTGTATAAATTTGCAGTATGATTTCTTAGATTTCACATAAAAGGGAACATTTTTCTTGTACAATTTTCTTGATTCGAGATGTTTAAAAAAAAACAGATTTATATAAAAACATCTAATGAAAACAATTAAATGCAATTGAATTAATTACACATGAGCAATTGATCAGCAATTTATTACTTGATTTTTTTCTGGATAGTATAAAAAAAAAGAAAATAATCCAAACTGGATTTCATTAAGTTTTTAACAGGTGTTAGAAAAGAGGTCAATTTTTTTTTTTATAAAAAACGAACAGATACAAGAAAATTGCTTAAAAACAGACTTATTATCAATTGTTTTGTATAATACACTTTATTTTTTAAAAGAAAAGGAATTATGTGTCCCATTTATGCTTTTATACATTTTGTTTTATAGTTTATGAATAATCACGTCTATAAAGCGTAAATAATTTTATTTATTTTTTCTTTTTTCGTTTCATCTCTTAGCGACATTGTTTTTTTTTCTTTCTATTCTTTTCTTAAACTTTAAATTTTTATATGTTTCAGTTTTTCTTTTTTCTTCAAAAAGTTTTAATTTAAATTATGTTCACTTAGTCATAGTATATATATTTAAATATATATTTTTATATATATATATATCTATGTATATGTTTTTACTTACATCAGGTAGCAGTTTTAACATAAGACACAAGAAAAAATTCTATTTAAAAGAAAAAAAGGAATAAAATAAATGGCTAGAATTAAGATCTTGATTTCTGTGTTTTTTTTTTTTGGTTTTTTTTTATTTGCCGATCTTTCTTCGATTTACTTAAATTAAAAGCGAGAGAAAAAAAAATATATAACAAATCTTGTACAAAAATATTTCTAAATAAAACCATAAAATGAATCCAGTTCAATTAGAAAAAAAAATATAAAAAATAAAAAATTATATTGAGGGGGTGTATCACTGGAAGGAAGAAAAAATAAATAAATGAAATCCTAAGCAGGCACAGAAAACAATTGTCTCATTTTTATTCTTATGTTTTGTTAACATTAGTAGTGTTCAGAAAACAAAACAAAAATAAGTATTTATGTAAATAGCATTACATTGCATTGTAATTACGAACGGCTTTTTTTCGCTTAGCAGTAGCATGCAAAAATTAATTATCACAGTTTTAAGTAAGATAGTCTTGTTTTTCTCGTGTTTTTTTTACACGCTTTTGCTATTAATTACTTTTTTAAATATATTTATATAAATATTATTTTTTTCTTTTAGGCCTTTAAGAATCATTTAGATTTTGTCAGAACTTCTCCCCATTAGAATTTTTAATTTTATTTGATTTGAGGCGAGAAGATAAAAATATAAGACTTTTCAGAATTAATTTTGTTACAAAATATATCACAATGTATTTAATAAAAAATAAAAATAAAAAATAAAACGAACAATGATTTAAAAGAAAAAAATACGTTTTCAGACTATGCAACAAAAAAATACCGTTCATTACAAGCAATGTAATAGGAGAAAATAATACTTTTAATTTTTTTTTTATTATTAAAAGTATATTTCAATAGTTTCGGATAAAAAATAAAATAACAAAATACATATCTGAGACTTTAGAGAGAAAAAAAATAATTTAATTAGAAGGGTATCGGGGCTGGGGTCTAAATTTCCAAAATGAATAAGAACTTTTTATTAAAAATCTGTTAACTCGTTTATGTAAAGCATCACACACACAATTTTCTTATATAAACTTCTTATTTTTCTTTCTTTTGCGCTCTCTTTCAAGATGATATAGAGTTGTACTAGAGATTGTGAAGAAAAAATAAAATAAAATAAAAATAATGAAATAAAAATTCTCACCACTAAGTATTTTGTTGTTTTTGCTTTTTTTTATTTTTATTTTTTTTTTTTGGTGCCTACTTAAATAATTATGTCTATCGTTTATTTTCTTTTACTTGAGTGTGTGTTTATCGTTTAAGCCCTTTTACTGCGTAAAAAAGTACAAAAAGAATGCCTATAGTGGAGATATCGTGTTATATATTGAAACTACCATGGAATAGGGTTTTCTTTTTTTTTATTAAAAAAAAAATAAAAACCACAAAAAAAAACTATAGGCCTAAAATTGCGATTAGATATGAAATTGGAAGGGGTGTGTGTTGTTGTGTGTCCGAAATGAGAACGAAAGACTCTTTTTTTTCTTTTTTTTGTTTTGTTTTTGTTGTGTTTCAATTTGAAAAATGTTGCCTACTAGGTTTATTAGATTTTTAATATTTAACTAACAGCTATCGACTACGTGTTGCCGGGGAAGCGTTTCTCCTTGCTCCGCCCAGTCGTGCGTATCGATGCGTTATGAATGCCCACGCCCTGAGCATTATTAATATCATCGAGAGCACGAAATCGAACAAAACCATGTTCAGCGACAAGCATACTGCCCGAATTCGCGCTCTCCCCGCTACTTGTGCTACTGGCCGCCCCTCCACCACCCCCCGATTGATGTTGTACATCAGTTAAATTGCCACCACTAGTACTACTCGTTATACCGGAACCGGAACCGGTGCCCGTTATTAGATTAGCCCTTTCCGGATTTGATGTATCATCATCTGATGGTAGCATGTATTGTTGTATAGCGGTACTACTGCTACGTTCAAGTGATGACCGATGATAACGATCACCGCGATAAAATGCCGATGATGCTACCGATTTAGGACCACCCCCGCCCCCCCCACCACTACCGCCACCATGATGATTTACTCTTACAGAATTCTGATGATTAGAATTATTTGTCGGTGTACGGTTATGTGAACTAAGAGTTTGTACACCTGATGGTCTCGATGATGACGATGATGATGATGAGCTACCATTGCGACCGTGTACAATTCCGCCAATGTTATTTAATGTACCACTTTTTCGTACACCGCTGCGTCGCTCAAAAGAATTATAACTAGGATAATTTCGTCCGCTAGTACACGAATGTGTTGAATTAGCGCTACGCCTTTCAGGATTCTCATAATTAGAACGGTCTAAATGATTATTAACCGTTTTTAATTGTTTATTCGATTTATGATGATCATTACGAGAATTTGGCCGTTCACCGCCACCAGTAAAAACAGGTCTTTCGAAATTCTGAAAATCATAACCCGTACCTGGACCAACAATATGATGAACACTACTCGGATGTTGCTGTTGTTGTTGTTGTTGTTGGTGCTGTTGTGGTGGAGTATTTAACGGTTCTGAATAACAATTATCAATTTTATTTGATCGTAATTCAAAATTTGGATTCTCATAATGATCTGTTTGATTATCAGATAAAAAATCTGAATGATGACCACTACCATTATCAACAATTTGCGACTGATGATGATGATGATGATGATGATGGCTATTACCACCACCACTACCTCCGCCACCAGATACAGATCTTAAAGAACTAGTCTCATATGATCGTACAAAATCATTTGTATTTTGTAATTGAAAATCAGGCATCCTTTGTCCATTCGAATTAACAATTTGTCCGCTTTGTCCAGTATTTCCACCCCCACCAAGAGAATTTAATGCAAAATTATCATCATAAATCGGTTTACCAGTTCTTAAAGTATAAGTATGAAGATTTGTATTAGCATTACAAACAGCCGGATAATCAGTCTCAAAATGTTCCTGACTGGAACTGGACGTGCATGGGAATAATGCAAAACCAGATACATTATGTGCATCAGCAGTTTTTTCACGTTGTAAACCGGTCGAATTACCACCTGTTTTTAATCCAGCCACCCATGACATTAATGTTATAATTGCTATTTCAATTAAACGTAACGAAAATTGATATCCCCATTGTAACCAATCAATTTCAGATGATGATGTTATCAATGGCCGTGTCGTTGATATTCTTATGGCACCATAAATTTGTAAAGCAGCTAATAAAACAAATAATAATGCAGTTGCAATTGTTATATGTATAGCATATGAAAGATTTTGATAGCCGTGTATATAATTTTGGCTTTTACTACGTAAAACACGTTTTAATATTCTATATATATATAAATATAATAGACCAAGACTTAAACAAACAAAAATATAAATAATCTGGCATATTAATGATAATACTCTTGGCGGTGGAGGTGGTTGTAATTGATTATTATAACCGTTTATTGTATTACTGCCACTAGTACGAAATCCATTGCGATATAAATGCTGTGACTGATAATAATGGTGTGGACTATGATTTGTTGTATAACTTTCAACGTAATGTAATGTTATACAAAGACCAACATGGACACTACTCCCTACGACAATTGTTAAAGGTCGTATTAGAGCTGAATAACGATTATTTTTATGATTTAGACTACGTATTAAAAGGAATAATATAAGTACTGCAAATGATATAGTTAAAAATGTAGCCGGTAAATTTAGTAGAATTTCAGAAACAAATACATGAAATGATGAATGAATGTTATACGCATCATAACATAAATAAAATATTCGTGCCATACAAATAAGAATAAGAATTAAATGGATACAAATAAAATATGATTGATTAAATAAATGTGTTAGCTTATCATAAAAGATCATTTTAAATATTGAATAAACAGCAAGAATTGTAAAAAGTATAGCCGATAAATAAACATGTATATTCCATGCTACAGCCCATGTTGCAACTCCATTTTTTGGTGTTATACCATCATTTGTATCTTTTGGTAATCCCGGTGCAGATGCTGCTCCACTTGGTGTTGAAGATGTTGTTAATAGACTCTTTTCATTATTTATATTTGCCAAATTATGTATTATTTGTGTTGAATATACACTACCATCTTCATTTGTTGGATTTTCTGTTGATTTCGTGCTCATTTTAATTTTTGGCTGAGTTTTTGGCTCTTCTTGATCGGTATTCTGATTTGTTTCACCGAAATTATCAAAATCATCTTCAGATGATTGTACAGCACTACCACCACCGCCGCCACCACCACCACCCCCACTATTTCCGTTACCCACATTAAAACTGTTTGTTCCAATATCCTGATCATTATTACGTGTCGATGTACCCCCAATAACACCACCACTACCGATATTTCCAGCCGATGTCCGATCAATCTCATCTCTACTATGATTAATATTCGAATTTTTGTTATCAGTAGTCTGAGATGACGATTGTTTAACCGGTGATGACGGTGGATGAAAGTTAGGTAATAGTGCTTCAGGGAATTCTTCTTTTCGACCATTCGATCCAGCCATAATACGTGATATACTCTTAAAATGTGGACCACTCGAATTTGGAGAGGTCCCATTTAAACCCACCCCACCAATCGAGGGCGAACTATTGTAACCGTCATAGTTATCAACTTTACTATTAACCTTTTGTGATGGTGTATTAAGAGCCTTCTTCCTTTGACCATCATCAACATGCATCTTACCATTCCCATTAACACTTGATGAACTAATTCCAACAGATGTACCAGAATTTCCACTACGCATATTTACACCATCGTTTATACCTACTCCTCCTACTCCACCAACTCCTCCAACATTTACATTACCTCCTCCTCCTCCTCCTCCTCCTCCTCCTCCTCCTCCCCCACCAACTCCTCCGACATTTATTGGTATACTACCACTTACTCCTCCGCTATTCCCGCCGCCACCATTTGAACCACCATTCGTATTCAAATCTGGCGGTCTAAGAGGAATCCTTTCATGACCCGGCATCAGACTTGGAGGAGGTATAGGTCTTTTATTCGTATACGAGCCCGTGTTAATTATTCCAGCATCATTATTTGTCCCCCGAAGGGTTGGCTTGTCAGCAAAAGGGTTCTGATACTCAGGTGGTAAGGGTGGTGTAAAGAATGATCTAGCTGGTGGAGAATATGACAACATATCACCAGCGTACATAGGAATCGTTGGTTGTCCCTTCTTTAGATTATGAACTAGAGAAAAGAAAAATAGAAAAATTTTTATATTAGAGCCTTAAAATAGAGGCTTTTGTTCTTTTTTTTTGTTTGTTTTTTCATAATTACTTGATGGTGATGGTGTTGAATTCAGCAAATGCCTATGCCTGTCCCTATCGTGATTATGATGTCGATTCGGATTCGGATACGTTGGATTGCTATTACTTTTAAGTATATCAGCATTTGGGGCAGATGTCGGTAACGCATGATCACGTTCTAAATCTAACTCATAATTTCGATGATGTAAATTAATTTGTTGCTGGTGTTGGGTCTTTTCGAGATACCTGTACGAAAGTGGAAAATACCTCAAAATCCTATCTCTTACGAAATTTAAATCTAGTTTCATCAAAAATAAAAAAAAAAACCTTGAAAGAGAGACTCCGTTGAACGTTTCCTGATAAAATTCGAGACTTTCCCCCCAAAGATATAAAAAAATGAAACAACTCATTTTAATAATTAAATTTTTTATTTTATTTGACAAAATTGTTTCTGTCCCAAAAACAAACTACGTATCAAAAAATATGAAATTAAAAAGAAATTTAATAGTAATACTTCTTTGGGAATAACTGAAAACCTCCTGAGATTTTACTCAGCCCAAGTACAAAGATTTTATCGTAATATCATTAAAACTTGAAGAACAATAATCGGGATGAATTTAATTATAGTACGGCAGTAGGCGACAGTGCAGGAAAAAAAAAAAGAATGAAAATTACTTATAGTTTCATTCCCCCTCCCCCTTCTCGCCTTACCCTCTTCTAAACTGTTTCAGTACGTTAATCCCTTTAATCGCCAATTTTAACGAATCGAAAAATGGGGGGCGGGGGCAAAAATGGGAGTAAAATACTGCGCCACAAGGAATAGGAAAAGAATTAGTTTTTCTTTCTTCCTCCTTAGTGCCAGTGACACTTTTATTGGGATTTTTCTTGATTTTCCTGAAGAAGCATTTCTACGAAATTTATCTTTGTCAACTGATTGCACCCTTCTCCTCTAAACACCCCCTCTACTCTCTAGCGGACGATGTATTTTCTGCTTCGTTAGTGTAAAAATTAAACGTAAAAAAAAACATTTCAAGCAGAAGAAGGCGAGGAAAAAAAATTTTTTTTGGACAAGGGTGGAGCTTCCTATAAAATCGACGAGAGGGTACCACAATTTTTTTTTGTTTTTTTTTTTTTTAATTAAAACTCGAGAAGCGTTACAAAGGCTTCTTCTATGGCTTGGAAAAAGCAACAGAGGACCCTTGAAGGAGCCTGATCCCTTAACAAGGCGCCCTTCTTGAAGAGGGTGGTGTCAAATTTCAGTTACGACATCAATTTCGTCACAGACGCTGCTGTTGGCTTAGCCCTAGCCGTTCTCATCATCATCTGCTTTGTAAATTTTTTTTTTTTGTCTAAAGAGACACAGAGTTTCATTTTCCTTTTTAATCAGTATAAAAAAAACAAACAACAACAACCTGGTCTGAAGGGGAGGATGGAGCAACAAAAAAAAGTAGAAATTGTAGACGAAAAAACAAATGGAGCGTGTGCCTGCCTGCAGTAGGCATCCATGAAAAACGATATTAGTTCTTTTTTTCGGTATTTTTTTTTTTTTTTGTACACGGATTGTGTTCTTTTATTTAATTTAAATAAATGTTATACTTTTTTTGTTCTGTTTTTAAATATATGCAAAAGCAGTCCGGAAAAATTTTCCTCCTGAATGTCCCTTACAACGCGCCACTTTGTGTCTGTTACTAGGGAAAATATTTTTATTCTTTTTTTTTTGCTGGAGCCATCTCATAAACAGCAACAACAATAAAAATTTTCCAGTCCCCCTCCTTTGTCCACTCGACCCTTTAACAAACAACCCTTTTCTATGACCATCCTCCCAATGTGGACCATTGTAAAACATCTGAATAATTAATTTACAATGCCCTAAAAGCATAAAGAATGCAAACAGCTCCGCCTCCTGCTCCTCCCGGGCAGCAATCAGTCCTCATACATTCCGGCAAGGACAGGTCGAGGAGGAGGTGGTGAAAGGGAGGGGCATATTACCATGTGTGTCATGTGTGCATATTTCAGAGATAACAATCTTTTTCACTATAAACCCCTTTGTTAACACAACCCCCCACGTCCCTCACAGCTGCTGCCGCTGCCTCTTCTGGACAGTAGAAAGCCCTTGCACTACAAGTTCCCATTTTACACAAGGAAACTAGAAAATACTACCACCGGCCTCCCCTCGGCCCGACCTCCTCTCCAGCCAGCCCGCATTCGTTCATTTTGTCTAGACCATATCAAGGCGATAATGACAGAACTAGGATAATAAAAAAAAAAACAAATAAATAAAAAACACAGCTATAAAAGTGTTATCATATTCACGTAGAGTATTATATTTTTTTTTTTACAGTCATCACAAAATGTAGAAAAAAAGTAACCCTTTAGCCAACGAGATACAAAATGGAGCAAAGGGAAATGGGTCAAAAGTGATGATGTACATTGAGGGCACAATCGGGCGGAGCTCCCTTTGTTTTATTCACATCTCAGATACAATTACCCGATGTAGTTGGGCCCTGATTTTTTTTCTTCTATTTTAATAGTATTACTTTATTTTTTTTAACTCAGAAAGGGTCTAAACAAGCTAAAATTCCTAAATATATAAACAAAAAATTGGCCTACAGACGGCTAGAGATTTATATCAAGAGTTTAAGAAGGGTATTAAGGAACAACTTAGAAAAAAAAAATTTTTATAGTATTTTCACATTGTTTTTTTTCTTTTTTAACGCTCTTCCTTGAATTTTACAGTCTCATAGTCCCTAGAATTCCAGATCATATACGTTCAACGTGATCTCTACTATCTAGATTTTTATTTTTCTTTTTATTTTATACTATAACTTACCTAAGAGTTGTCAAAGGTGGTGTTGCGACCGTTGTTAAACTGGGTACATAACCGTTATCTGGTATACTCCTTTTTGTTGTAGATGTTGTACCATATGCGACTTTAATTAATACAGCCGCAACACTACGTTCTAATTTATCTAATTTATCCAGATAATGGCCACCATTATTACCAAAATTACTAGTACCAATATTTTGACCGGTATTACTCCTTCCATTTATACCTGAAGTACTAGTGCCGATATTACCATTATTATTACCAATGGTATCTCCATTCGTATTAATACCATCAAAATTATTCGTATCGGCAATTAGAGCTAATACCGGATTAGTAATGGTATCTAATAGTATACAACAAAATAATAGGATACTAATTTTGTTGACTATTATTAATTTATTCGCCGGTGGTCTGACGAATTTTTTATTATTATATATTGATCCGGTCCAATGTCGTAACCGTTTTTTAGATACATCACGACGTGGACTTAAACTAATTTTATGATCACAGCTCGTTAGCGACATCGCTTTCTGTATTTTTTTTTCCTTTTTCTTTAAATAATAATAATAATATATATATTTTCTTTTTGTTTTATTTTATTTTTTATTTATTGTAAAATGTTCTTTCTTAGCAGCCCAAGTGCTCCAGTTGGTTTGGTGCTTCTTTTCTCTTTAAAAGGAGGGGCCACAATTATTCACAATAGAACACATCGAAGCCATCCCGTAGTTTTGGATGGAGTACATTTTTTTTGTTGCAAAATATAATAATACTATGTATTTTTTTTTCCATTTTTACCCGCACATTAACTACCCGGTTTGTTGTTGGTTCCGGAAGAGCGGGAATGTGTAGGGAACAAAGGAAGAAGCACACTATTGTTAACACTTTTCACATTTGGCACAGTTTTTTTTCTTTCTTTTTTTTTATAATATATTTTTATTTAAGTTCGTTTTTTTTTCGTTTTATCGTCCTTAAAACCACACACACTATTTAATTATTTATTTATTTATTTGTTATTTGTTTTCTTGCACGCCAAAAATTTTCTATATGACCGTTGATGATTTGAAATTTAGTTGGATCATTTAATTGTCCTGCAGGTGTAAAAAGTGATAAAATTGCTACATCTGGATAATTGTCCTTTTGTTATGTAATCCATTCGATTGTTTAATCCATGTTAAAATCCTTGTACATCTGTCCGGAACGTGTTTTAATAACATTAATAATTCTAAGTCCTCTACCGAACGGACATCATGAGTATAACCAGGTGTGAACAGGTGGGGTGATAATGAAAAGACGAACGACGATACTGGAATTTGTTGTCGTCGTCTTTTTTCTAATAGTAGCAACGGTGTCACCATATCGTGAATTGTTGAAGATCTCTATATTTTTACTCCTTTTTTTAAATCAATTATTATTTTCATTTATTAAAAAAGTCCACCGTGATGCATTTGGTTTTTGTTTTTTTCTTTAAACTCCTTTTAATTAAAATCTTTTCATTTTTCTTTTTTTTCTAAATTCTATTTCTATTGCTGGTTCCTGTTGAAAAGTTGGGAGTTTTTCATCGTTTTTTTCCTGCTTGTTTCCTGTTTCTTTTTTCTTTTTAACTTTCATTAGTTGGTGATATTTAGTGACGTACTCTGCCTTACTGACACCATGTCCACTAGATGCCACATGCCGTGGATACGGATCTTTATTTTTTTTAAAATGAGAAAAAAAGGAACACCTGTTAAGTCATATGAGAAATTATGCGACCTCACGAGTTGATGATTAATCAACCGTGCAAAATACCACACCTCAAACATTCCATCACTTGTTAAAAATAATGCTACTTTAAACTTATAAGAGAAAGATTTTTACCGGGATAAATTCAAACGTGTATTACTACTTAAAAAAAATTCCTAATATCATGCAAAAGTTAGTTAAAAAATGCATAAAAAAAGGCAGTTAAAGATGGAGGATAAAAGTTTATTTAAATGATAAAAACCCGCAGCAAGGATTTTTGTATTATTAAATTATTTTCAACTTTTTAAATAGAAGATTTTTAAGAAAAAAGATGCACAAAAAAAATAATCAAATCTATTGCGTTGAAATTTTCCAAGAACAGGAATAGCATCAGGATTTTCTTCGTTAATCAAGAAAAAAAAAAAAAACAGGGAGGAGTACCCGAGAGGCCACACCAACCCTCACTTTATTACTTATATGAAAGAGGGCGGTGGGTGGGTGAATGGGTGGGTGGAGCGGGCGTGGGATGGCACTGCCAGTTTCTCATAAATTATTTGTTTGCCCCCTGTGTGTTGACTCAATAAAAATAAAAAAGAAGAAAGCAATAAATGATACGAGTGAATTTCACATCATCATCTTCTCTGGGCGAATTCTTCGAAACAAAAAAAACAATAGCAGCCCTACGGCGATTGCCAAAGTGGTTAGGAGTGGGAAACATGAAAAAGGAACATGGCAACGGGGGAGGGGGGGAATAAATATAATCACCAGATTAAATCCCAGCACCATATTTTTTTCCTTCTACCTTTTTTTTGTGTTCTATTTCAATGTAACTAAGGTTACGCTGCGCGGGGGGACGAGTGAATTTATATGAAGGAAAACACATCTGTTTTTTTTCCATCCTAGGTGTTAGGTGAAAGGTGTTATCACCCCCCACCCCCACCACCCACACAAAATTTACATACTTTACGTGTGGCTGAATTCGTCGTTATTATCAAAATCCTCCACCAGAACTTCGGATACATTTTCTATATTAAATCTAATTTTAAAATGCTTAGAACTTCTTTATATACTTTTTTTTTTTATATAAACATGTTTTTCAGATGTGAAATATTTCCAGATAAAGAATTTTATATTGACAAAAAGACGATTTTTTTTTAAGTAAAAAAGAAGAATTTTTGTAGGACCCAATAGTAAAAGTATTAGAGGGACGGTGAGACGGCAATACAAAAATAATTTCCACCTGACCATAGTTCCCGTTTTCTCTGTGTTTTCAGATCAAACTACAAGAGGTACTTGCATTTCTAGGTCGAGTGAGACCCTTAGTATTCATTCTAGGCTAAAGTAGATACTTTTTTTTTATCCATAGGACTAGAACTCCATGAATATAACGAGGGATGTGCAATAATTCTAACCCTTGCTAGGCTCAACCAGCCCCCCTCCAGCGACTCGCCCCATCCCGGGGAGGTGTCCCTTTTACATTCCAGCATTTTGATATTATCGTTTTCTACCATAAGGAAAGATTTTTTTTTTTTTTGGTGTTAAACATGTCGTCCAAATAAATCAAAAATGTATCTCATTCCGTATCTTATTTTTTTGTAAATCACATTCGACTGCCTTGAATTTTAAAAAGGACATAAATTCTCATGGTGGAGGAATTTGATGACGCATTTTTAGGTGTAGAAATCAAAAAAATAAAAATTATAATAGGAGAAAAATTACATGCTTATTTTTAAACTGTACACACTTATCTAAAGCCATCTTAAAGGGGTGCGTAAAAGAGAAATTTATTCCTTTCTTTTTTCTTTTGTAGATAAAGTAAATAAGTCCAGTAGACTTTTTAGTGGTAAAATATTTTGGTTTTACTATGTCGATTTTATCTATTAAAAAACGAAAGAAAAAACTTTCTTCTCCTCTAAAGTAAAAAGCAGTCTTTCGCCTTTTTTTCTTATCTTTTCTTCTTTAAGACTTGAAAGCGCGCGACTCTTTAAAAGACATAGAGACTTATTCATCATCAATAATCCAACAGAAGGTACGAAGATGAATCGAGAAGAAGAAACAAAAAACTTTTATCAAAAAATTATTTCATACCATAACCGCCTCTGTTGATTTTTTTTTTTTCGTTTGTTTCTTTTTTTTATATTATAGAATATTTTAGCCATAGTGTGAGGAGCCTTTAGTCAAAAGAGAGACTATAAGCACACAGTTTTATTCATGCATACGCATTTCTTGTTTTTTTTGTTTTTGTACGGAAGACGACGACGAAAGGTAAAAATGCTTTTTCAAAATCACCTTTCATACCTTTGGTGGTATTCCCTCTATCTCTTTCTCTTATCCACCAGGTAGTTAAGTGTTGTTGTATGGCCTCTATTTTACCTACCACCAAAAAAAAAAAGAAAAAAACAAGTCTTCTGGTCCGTGCAATGAATCCAATGAAATTTTCAGATTAAAACCAGGTACATATACCAGGTAACAAGAAGAAGAAGAAGAAGACGGTGAGGCGGTTAGGGACAGGTAGGTAAAGGTAAAACTGGCTGGCATCAGCAGCAGCTCAGGTAACCAAAACTGTTTAACAAAAAAAAAAAGGTAAAAATAAAATATAATAAAAGAAGTACTCTACAGAATGAGTGTGTGTGAAGTTAGGTGTGTTCACACACAAACACACACATATATAAAAACATGTGAGCGGGCGGTTGTATTCGCAGTATGATGATTTATTGTGGCAACCATCGAAAGGTATGGTCACTAAAAAAACGGTTCGTGCAGTAATCCCCCCCGCCCGTACCTCTCCCACACCGATCCACCCTCATGTACCACTATCTGGCCCTTATCTGAGAGGAAGAAGACGTCAAAAAAAAAAAAAAAATAACACTGCAAAAAAATAACAAAAATCATGGAAAAATCCAAACACAAGATTCTCTTTTTCTGTTTTCCTAGTTTTTTTTTTTTGATGATACGTATCTAGGCAGACCCTTTTCTAACGCAATCCTACAATCAAAGGGCGGATGGTGGGGGCAGGGAAGGGCAGGATGCCAAGGCACGCGATCTTAGTGAAGAAAAGATTGCGTGGATTGAGAAATGTTCGGAAATTGGAAATATCTAAAAAGGCAACAAACGACACCGTCTTAAATGCTTTAAGGATGTACCTGAGGAAGGGTTTTATAAAGGGCGTGCAAGAAAAAAGAAACATTTTAACTATCTTATACAATTTCAGATTATTTATAGTAACCTTTTAGATTATTTAAATACAGTGCTAGATTGTAAAATAAATGATAACAAAATGATAGAAAATTCATGCCCTCTTCTTATACTTTCGACCTAGCAAAACCATCACTAAATAATCCATCTTTTTTTTTTTATTCTATGAATATTTTCACATGTTCTCCTACATATTTTTTCCTTTAGGCTTTTTTTTGTATCTTCTTCCTCAGCAGAGTGCGTGTTTATAGATACAATTTGGAAATAGGATCTACTACCAGGACGACACGATGCCCATTTTCAGACATCGAGAAAAAACAAAAAAAAAAAAAAACAAAAAACCAACATCATCTTTTCGTCACGTTTTTTATTAGTATTACTAATGTATCACAATTTCCAAACCCCTAGGATGTAGGGCACGTACGAAAGGAGCTTCATCCATGACAACTTCGGTTTTATTGCCGGGACGCACAACCCCCATTCCTACCTCAAAACCTGCCCTCATACCGTTCCCCCTCCCCCACTAAAAAAAAAATAAATGCAGATAAGCGCCCATCGTATAATGGTTCCCACCAATAGAAGTAGATGCCCCCCCACCCCCTCTCCGCCTCAACAACAGCTTTTAACTACGTTCACCAGAAGAAAAAAAAAACAAATAAGACGAGGGAGATACCTAAAAAAAAAAACAACGATGGATGAATAGAAATGCTTGAGACAGAGGCAAGATAAAAAAAAAAAAAGACCATTTCTCGAGCTTCTGCCCCCCCCCCCCCATTTCGTTTTCGTCTCCCCTGGTACTGTGCTTACCATGTTTTTTTTATTCCTATTTTTTTTCCTTCAAGATGAAAATATTGGATATGACGATTTGAAATTCTAATTCTTGACGATATGCGGTGATATGTCAAAATGGGGATATTCTAATGATGAGTCTATTCCCCCCACCATTTTCCCCCTTCTAGTCACTACCTGGGACAATGGGAACAATCTTAAAGGAGAATACGAGGAGATAAGAAAGGACATGTACCATGCAAGAAAAAAATCTACTTTTATTCCCTTTTACTACGAATTAAAAAAAAAATATCTTATGCAATTGAAATCAAAGTATTTTTACGTATGCATGGGATAACAGACAGACAGAGGAAAATTTTTTTTTTTTTTTGATTGAACATTTAGTAATTTAATTTTATCTTTATTTAATGCATTTTACAATTTTCAAATGCAACGATAAAAAAAATCGTTGCAAAATCAAATTCCTCTCGTTGTGAATTCGTTTTTTAATAAGATTAATTAACTGAGATTTTATTGCAAAACTATTTTCGATTTCTCAACTTCAACATCACCATCATCATTTTTTATTATCATAAGTAAAAATCTCCAAGGTGGCAAGGGTCGGGCGGTGGGGGAGAGGAGGAGGGGCAATAGTGTGCCAATTATCAATCATTCTGCAACATTGTAATATTTCTGCATAAGATACATGAATAAAAACAAAAAAAAAAAACAAATAAAATAAAAACAAATAAGCCGCTGCCGCCTTGAAGGCAATTGAAAATTTTAATTTTCATATCTCACGCATGCAACGATCGCCGCCTTCTTCTTCCTCCTCTCCGACCTAAAAGATGATGATGATGATGGAAAGAAGGGTGGTGTTTTGCCCCCCCTTGCCCATCCACAGAACTTCTAGGCATTTCTTAGAGTTGGAAAAACAATGCTCAAGCAAAAACCTGACTAACTGCTGATACAGCAAAAATAACCACCGGCCGGAGTAAAAGTGAAGCCTTTTAAACGAAATTCCTTAAAAGATAAAGATACATACAACAAACCATAAGAAAAACTGAAGATATGAAAAAGACGACATCGTCGTCGTCTCGAAGACGATGGCTAGGCACTCTGGCAATGGTGCAAGGGGAAGAGGCGGCAGAGGGGGGTATACGATAGATGCAATATAGTGAAACTTAACCAATACAAGAAATGGATAAGAAGAAGAACGAATAACGAAACAGAAGATCATCGTCATCAAGGTAAAAAATGTTTAAAAGATAAAAACAAAAAAAAAAGAATTGAAAACAAATATTCAATCGGTAAAGGCCAATACAAAAGGAAAAGTAAGACAGTGGCCTACGGTAGAGTTCCCAATCGATCGGGGGCGAGGCATGGTGGGAAGGGCAAGGGAGCAGGAGGGGCAGGAGGGATCCCAAAGGTAATTCTACAACTTCTACAGATCCTCTCTTGAAGATATTTCGAAGAAAACTCTTTAAAGGTAAAAGAACACGCTCTGCTGAGACACCGGAATCTTTTGCAAGTGAGATGAAAAGAAGAGATCACCACGTCCCGGTGGCGTCCAGTGATACAAAAGAAAAAAAAAGAATAAAAATAAAATAAAATAAAATTTAAAAAAAAATAAAATGAAATTAACACACCGACGAAGAGCCAGCGTGTCGATCGGAGCAATGCCTTGTTGATTATTTTTCTTTAAAATTCTTACTTTTTTTGTTTTTTTTTTCATTTTTCTTCTTTTACCCAAGTTCTTTCTTATCGAACAAATTTCTCAGCATAGAAAGTTTTAGGTGGACGTCGTTTAGAAAGGCTAAATTCCCTCTTTCTTTTAATCTTATATGGGCCGGCAGCGGGCGATTACTTAGCGCGCTTTTGACCATAGACCAGAATATGGAACAAGATGGTTTTTTTTTATTTTATTTTATTTTTAAGAAGTGGCGGACAGCTTTTTTTACTTGTGATCCATGGACAAAAGGTTGGTTTAGAATTAAAACAAATCCACCGCTGGATAAGCATCAGTGACCACAGAATAACGAGAATTGGTCAAGAAAAAAGAAGCCCTATAACATCTCAAGGAGGAGGCGATTGAGTGTACAATAATTTCCGATTCAGTGATTCCCCCTCTTGCTTTTCTTACCTTTAAGGTCACATTCATGAAGGATTTAATCAAAGTCTAGACATAAGACGTCCATATCCATCACCATTAAACGAAATCAAATATCGATTATTCGATGGAAAAAATTAATCATGGAAATATATGACTAAACTAAATCTTTTACAAGAAAAAAAAACAAAAGAAAATGATTTTGTGCGTGCTAGAAAATTAAGCGTATTCTAAAAAAACCATAAAAATTTCTTTTATTCGAAGAAACCCTAGAAACTTCCTAAAACATCATTCGTTTAATTCTTCTCGGTAATCCCCCTCGCCCCCATTCCAACCATATGATAGTCTTTTTTTATCATATGCTGTAAATGGTGCAAAAATCGTGGTGATTGATGACCAAAGCAAAAGGCGTTGACGACAAAATCGATTGCTGCAACAGCAGAACCAACCGAATTCTGTCCAAGTGATAATCCACATCCCGTTATCACATCTGTCCCCTCCTCTCCGCACGTTATAGCCCTTCTGATATTGCACTTTTTCTCCATATTAACCCGTTTATCATTCCTTTTTTTTGTGTTGTATTAGCGAAAATTTATCGGTCCTATTAACTGCTGTTTGCAGAGCTTCTTCTAATGGTCCACATCACCATCCCTTGCCCCCATCCCAAATAACCTCTTAATTAATTTAATTCATAGAATGTGAAATTAATAATTAATATAATTAAAAAAAACTAACACTGCATGCTAAGAGAAAAAAAAACAAGAACTAAATCTAAAAACGCAATGCGGTCTTAGAACTTCATGTCCGGTTCTTTGCGTTTATTTCATTTTTTTTTCAGCAAGCAAAGAAACGAAAAAAATGAATAGATTTAAACAGAATTTATAGAACTAATAGAAATTAATAAGAGTACTTAAGACTCTATAAAAAATAAAGGGGAAAGAAGAAGATACGCAAAAAAATTAGTAAGCCTTCTTAGACTTAGGAGGAATTTTGTTAATATTAGTAAATTACACTAGCTTTTTATTTCTATTGAGAATCTGACTTAAATATCGTTTTGTTATTAGAAAAAAAAAAAACAAACAAAAACCATCACATTTTTAATTAATCAAAGCAATAAATTAACGTACTAATGAGGGAAAAAAATGAAAGTGAAATTGTAATCAACTTTCTTTTAAATTCTCCTTAAGTGTTTAGCCCCCCTCCCCACTTTCCCACTAGAAGCCTATTAAACAATTGTCCCTTATGCTCCCCATATTTTCCTTTATCTTTTTTCTTTTTTAAAAAAATTCTTCTTTGTACTTTTTGTGTGTGTCACATGAAAGGATTTCATCGCTACTTTTTTAATAAACGCACTAAAACGATGAGGGGAGAGCGGATAACAAAAATGATAAAGCTGCAAACCACTCACCAGGCGCGGTCTCTAAATCTAAAAATAACACAACAAAAGGAAAAAAACAGGTCATCACTAGACTTCAAAAAAAAAAAAAAACATAAATGAATAAAAAAAATATTCATCAAAATTTTGTATTCATAGCTCTAAAAAAAAAAAACGTATCCCCACAATTTTTTTGGGCCCACTACAGCTGTTCACTGATTAACTAGCACCCTGACCGGGCACCGCCCCGCTTAATACCCCCCTCCTTCACACCCACCAAACGGTCGGTACCCACGTCTCTTCTTCTTCATCTTCTTGAAATATATCCCCTCTCTAGAAGTCCTTCGTCCTTTATATACAGTGGCAGTGGAGCCCGGAAGGGGGATGACAGCCCATCGACAGGCAGCGGTAAAGGCAAAGGCAAAGGCAAAGGCAAAGGCAAAGGCAAAGGCAAAGGCAAAGCAATCAAAGCTCGTTCTCGTGTATTTACGTAAGCAAAACAGGAAAAAAAAAATTCCTCTTGCTTTTCCATCTGGGGGGGAGGGTGCACCGTACCGCCCAATCGGCACACACCTACCACAACTTCCTTCTTTCTGTGCACGACCGGGTCTTATCCTTATTATTATTGTCTGTTTCTTTTTTTTTTTTTATTACTCCAAAATGGAAGAAAGCGGGCGGGGAAGGTTGTGTGTTAGATATTTTTAAAAGCAAGGACTACACTAAGTCGTCCCCCATCCGCCCACGTGAACGATATACACGTTTATGGGTTTGTGTGGGTTTAAGAGTGGGATGGATAAGGACACGATGTTTGTTCCTGGTTTACTGCAGGTTTTCGACATCCTTCCAGTGCCACACCCCACCCCCACCGTCACGGCACCCACCACCCCCAAAAAGTGTCCCATATCACACATTACAACAATGTTTCAATGTACGAAGTGACTAAGTCGAATATATAAAAAAAAAAAAAAAGGAAAAAAAAAACAAGAGGAAAAATAGGAATTTGAAATCCTGGACCATCCAGTGAACTGGTAAAAAAAAAAGAATTAAAATGATTACGGGGTGATTAATCATTCCTATTATTACAACAAAATTCAAAGAATGGTCCGCTTGTTGTGGACCACCTCCAAAGCTCAAAAATAAGCTACGTACATACTTTTTTTTTTCCTTTTCTTCTTGATCAAAACAAAAGGCTAAACCAACCGCATTTAAAATGTTATAGTACACTTTATAACACGTGCCACTCCCAATCCCCACACCCTCCCCCTCCCACAAACCTTCTCGTTGAACGTACGTACCACTGGAGAACGATGACTCGCTATTTTTCAAATTACTGGCGATGATAAAGGAGCATATAAATAAATAAAAATAAAAATAAAAAACATGCAAAGTATGGACTCCAGCCCTAGAGGACCTTTTATTTTTTATTTATTTATTTATTTTTTTTTTTGCGCTCTATTCTTCACATTTTTCCCTTATAGCGTGTTGCGCGTTTAAAGGAGAATTGCTCTATGGTACGCTATTCCAGGATATCCCGGAAGAACGAGCCAGAGTCACAGGCAGCAGGACAACTATGACATTCTGAATTTTCTGCTGTAGCCAGAACCAACAGAAGGCAACAGCTCTAGAGAGAAACCCTGTTGAGAGCAGGGACCTTCTGCCAGCGTCGTCATCTTGCTCATCCCATCCCTTCGCTTCCATCCCTAAAGATGCAAAAGGCCTGCGATGTTGGACTATAGAATGATTGTTAAGGGACACACAGGGTATTTTTTCTTTTTTGCCTTTCCAAGGAAATTATGGTAGGAGGGTTTATGCGGGAGTGGAACCAAAAACGCACAAAAAAAAAAGCAAATGGGAAAAACTTTAAGATTTATGACCGTACCAAAGGTCACAAATTAACATACGAGAAGCAAGTCGGAAAAAGAGTGTTTTATTGTCCCATGTCCTTGTCATTTTATTTTATTTTTCTCTAGAACGCTCGAAAAGGGCTATTGCCTTTAACAGGGCGGGGAGGTAAGAGGGCATATATTGAACATTCTACCGCGTTAGAGTCTAAAGGATAGATCACGTTAATGCCCCCCCGAAACCCATTCAGGACGATGACGAAACCCGAAATAGATAAAGGATTTTATTTTTTTTTTTTTACTTATTTTATTTTATTTTGCGGTTTTGACTCAATCGTTTTGGCTCATTTATTTTTTTCTTCGGTATATGAGGTTTTCTTGGGATGTGGGAGATGGAGTAGGAGGGAATTCTTATCGTGTAAATGCCATGCTATGTTTTAATAAATAGGATCACATTTCTCTAATATAAATTCAAAACGAACCCTCTATGTTTTTATTTTACCAGGTTGTTATTTAAGTGATTTAATAAGAGGAATCTGCCGTTAACATGGTTTGCTGTTACCTTTTGTATTTTGAATAAAAAGTGTTTCCGACCTGTTTTATTTGGAAGGTATTTCATAGTATAGGCTTTAAATTAAATCCTTCCCCAGGTATTTCCCAATTTTATAACCGCGTAGAACAACCACAGTATAAATAATCCGCAATCATTCCTTCATCATCATGTGCAGGGTAAACCACAATTCAATTAAAGGTAAAGGGTTCGTTGTATAATAATAATAATATAAAATATAAAGGTTCTAAAGGTTAGATAGAATCCCTGCGGGAGGGGATTGAAATATTAGCATAACTTGGTGTTAAAATCAAAAGGGAATTATTAAAAGCATATTAAAAGCACTATGATGAAAATTTTCTTGAAAATTTAATGACTATACCAAACCAATCAACTACCAGGAAAATTGTGTTATAGTTTAATAAATGAACTAGATAAAACTAGGGGGTGGTGAAACCAAAAAACCAAAAAAAAAAAAAGGTATACAGTGCATAAAACAGAAGAAGATACTACAAGTGGGCGCGGAAACTTCTCTATATGAGAACTGTTTTTTTTTTATAGTAGAGACTTACCACAAAAAAAGTCTGAAATAACCAATCCACACAATTTAAACAATTCCTTCTGTTTTTTTTTCTTTTTCTCTTTTATTTATTTAGATTTCTGCAACTGAAACTTCACTCTTTTTCTCTTGTAATTTATTTATTTATCTTAATAGATATATATATATATTTTTTTTTTGTTACACAATTCACAGACGACACAAAACAGAACAATTATTTCTTTTTATATTATGTACCTGGTAAAAGGCACCTGGTGTATTGTTTTTAAGGTTTTAAAACAGTCCTTTAAATAAAAAATTGAAGTCACTAAATGTAAGAAAAAAAAAAGTTTTTATTATATTGTTTATACTGTGACGTGAATTTTTGTTCACTTAACAGATGGATTAATTTTTAATTGAAGCTTTATTCAGGGTTAATAATGTTGAATAAATAAAATAATAAGAATGATAATAAATTATAAGGAATTCATAAATTTCAATAAAAACACACTTTTCATTGAATTTCTGAACCGAGGGAAAGGTGAACACAAAAATTCCTTGTTTTTTTTTCTCTTTCTATCGAAGTTTATGCGGGCTTTTTTTCAGATATTATAGATATAGATGTATATTATTATCTTTTTTTTTAAGGAAATATTTCATAGTATTTTGTGAGCTTTTTTATAGAAAAACAATCGGATAAAATTGTTGATTTTTAAAATGAAATTCTGCTTCACTCTCTTCACTTCTCGTCTTCGAGTCCAATGGGTAGTGACAAAAAGAGATAAATATATAGTCGGGTGAAACAAAGAAAAACGTGTACACACACCATTAACAATGCAAATCTATCCACTTTTCGTGTTATAAAGGCCAGATTTTCCTTTTTTTTTTATAACAGGAATACCTTTTTCTAGGTATGACCTTTTCGATGATTTTATATTATTTTTGTTTCATTATAAAAGCAAAACAGACTCTTTTAAATGGAATGCGATAGGTAACAAAATTTTAAGACACACTCTTCGGATTTTTTGTTTGTTTGTTTTTTTTTTCTCGTTATAGTTATCCTGATTGTCTCGTCAACACTAATGTTTATTAAAAAAAAGAAAAAAAAGAAAAAAATAGTATTAGCGATATATCGCCGAAAATTTATCCATAAACACCCATTGTAGCATCAGTTTTCAGTAGTAGGGCTGCATTTCTCTCCCCAACAAATCCACACAACGAATGCATCCATTCAACTGGACACAGGAACGAGATGGACGTAAAGGAGTCCGTTTCGTTTCATTACACCTATAAAAACCTTCGGGATCCTCTCCTTGTTTTTTTTTTTGTGTTCTTCCCCTCGAGTCCCTCTTTAAAACGCCACACGGAAACACACGTACATATATATATATATATATAAAAAGGAGGAATCTTTATATATATATATATATAAAATATTTTTTTCTCCAGCCCTTGTAACTTTTTTTTGTTTTTTTTTTTTTTAATTTAAACTCACTATTTTATTTTATTTGAAATCAAAAATTGCTACCCGAAAAAACAAAACAACAACAACAAAAAAAAAATAATGAATAAAAATTTATATGCACTGATCAACAGCTCTTCAACACTTCGGGTCACGAAATTGAAATTTTTATAGGTGCATTCGATCGATTCCTTCTTCATATGATTTTATATACATCTTTTATGAATTAACCAATTTAATTGTATGTATGAATTTCGATAAGCATTTAATTCAGATAATTTGATATATAAAATGTAATTTGAAATAAAAACATAATAACAAAAAAAAAAATATATAGTGTGTGTGCTGTGCTGCTGTTTTTTGTTTTTTTTTTTTCTTTTTCTTTTTTTCTAGTGTAGTGTTTGAGACCCTACGCGACCGATAGTACGCTGCACATCGAATTCACCATTTCAACTCGACTGGCCGCAATCGTTGACTGCGGATTATTCAGCCAGGGGAAACGGTCGCTCCTCACTAAGCACTAGCACATTCCTTCCCGGGAAGGGATAGAAACGATATGAGATGGCCTTAGTAGACACAGAATTCAGCGATATGGAGAAAGGTCCGTTTAAAAGCCGGCTGAGTATTTGGTAAAGCATTGTCTAATTTTAAAACTTTGTCAAAAGAACTGCCAGACTCTTGAAAAATCTGATCTAGAAATTCGCTTGTTCCTGGTCCAGTAAAATATGATTTAAAAATGATGATACTATCACTAGTTTTCCCCAAAAGCTGCAAATCTATTAGAATTATGATGATTCTTTTCGGTCTGTTTTAATTTTTAAGAAACGCATTTTTTATCTTTAAAAATTTTTACGTGTTTTAAGTTCTTTATAAATATTAAATAAACTTTTAAATAAACCAACTGAAGTTAACTTTAAATCGATTGAAAATATAAAAAATTTGAAATTAGTATAAGATTATTAAGAAATAGGTAAAATATTTTTATTTTATTCTCAATTAATCAAATAAAAACAAATTTTAAAATTAAAAACAATAAATTTATTAAATTTAATAAAGGGATTATAGAACAGTATTTTTCATTATAGTTTTATATTTAGTTTTATATTTTTTTTTTTATTTTTTTATAAAACAATTTCGATTTGGTAGCACTGTATTTATTTTATTTTATAATTTATAGAATATTCTAGAGTAATATTTAACGTAACTTTTTAGTTATCACTAAACTGTAGAATTGTTCAAATCTTTGTTAAAGTTAAATGTTAATTATAAAGTAGAAAAATGTGGTATTATTATATAAAATTTCTAATATTATTTAATATTATATTTATTTGTTCTACTATAGAACAGGTAAAAATATTTTAATATAGAATATAAAATGAAAAAATAAAATATAAATTATAATTATTATTAATAGAATTCAACAGAATTGGAGAATTTATATAAAATTTATGATGTTCAAATAACAAAAGAAGTTAATTTTGGTGCTAATTTTGCTAAAACAAATTCTGGTATATTTATGATGTCAGCTAATAATTTTTATTATTTAAATATAACAAACGATGAGAAGAATTTTGTACAAATTGCCAAAATTGATAATGTTGGAGATGATTTAACCGGATTTGAGGTGAATTAAAATTAAAAACAAAAAAAAAAACAATAAAAAACTAAATAGATTTATAGTGTAAGAAATTTTTTAATAGTAATATTATTTAAGGCTGTTATTTGGGAGAATCATGTTATATTAATTGTAACACATATCGATTATTTTAATATTTATTTAACCGATCTGGAGCCGAGTGTAACTGTTGTAAATCCTGTACAAAAGGTCGCTATCTATGGAAAATTTTTAAAGGCACTTTGTTTTAATAACAATGCGATATTATATTTAATAATAGGAACAAATTTCACAAAGTCACACGGCCGATTGAGGTTTGTATTGATTAATTTAAATTTGTTGTATTTTAATTTTATTAAAAAATAAAATTTAAAATTTACGTCTTTTTTTACATCTGTTTTTTTTTTTGCTCTTTTATTATATAAAATTAAAAGTGTTTTAAATAAAAAGAAAATTATATTTCTAAAAATAGAATATAATTAATAATTGAATTTTATATAATTGGTTACGTTTATTTATTTTATTTAGTTTATATAAATGGGAACAGTCGTCATTTCATCTACAAGAAGAAAAAAATTTACAATCTTTAAATGATGTCATGATTTTATCAGATAATTTAAATTCAATGATATTTACTGTAAAATACGGTGATAGAAGATCCAAGGTAGGTTTAATTACTTATTAATCATATTAATCATGAATTATTTTAAATAATTTGATTATAATTATTTATTTTTTTTTTTTTATTCTCTTGGACATTTTTCAGACCTGGGTACAAACATTTATAATATTTGAAAATAAATTAAAACGCACTCATAATTTATATATTGATGCAAATATTGTCCTACCTGTAAAATATAGTAATATTAATTATATTTTGGCGTACAGTAGCCGACAAAACGAATGTATCACGTATATTATAACCGATGGCGGTCTAGATGAACATAATAAAATTACATTAAATATGACCCTAATAAAATTAGCTAATATTAATGAATTTATTATTGCTGAAACACCTGGTGGAGAATTTTTTATTGCCAATGATATTGGAATGGAATTTATATCGAATTTTACAATTAATCAAAATAATTCCCTAGTATCATCAAATATTATTACTACGATGGATAAAGATAATTATTATATCGTTATTATTTACATACGCCCGGAAAATGTTCATCTAAAAATTGTTGAACTTAAATTTGGATCATTATCGATATCAGGTGCAAAATAAAATTGATTGATATATTCTTTTTTCTTTATTTCTCTAATTTATTATTTTTTTTTACTATTTTATTTTCTTAATCAACAAAAATAAAAAATAAAAAACAACAACAACAACAACTAAACGAATATTATAGATAAAAATAATGATAAATTAAAATCAACACATTCGGAAATTCTGGCATCATTATCGAAATTACAAGGATATTTATTAAAAAATAAAAATGATATTGATATAATTAAAGAAATTTTAGGATCGAAAAATTTCTTAAATAAAACTGAAGCAATTATAGATAAAAAGCTTTATATAAAATCTGGTAAAATAGAAACAGTTAAAATACTTAATAAAAATTTATTAAGTTTAACTGAATTACGAGATAAATTGTATAAAATTAAAAACGATTTAAACAATTTAATTGATATTGATAAAAAGAGGCAACGGCGCAGCCTTAATAACGATGTAACCTTTAAAAAGGTTAAGGCCAACAATTTGCGGTATAATGGAACAATTTTCGAAGGTTTGCTGGCCGATTTCTTATTTATTTATTTTATTTTTTTCTTAAAGTATTATGCATTATGAAAATATTTTTTTTTTAGGTATTAAAAAACTTGAGGATGATAAAATTGTTATAAAAGCTGATAATGTTATCACAGAATCAATCAATTATAAAAATATTAAACGTAGTCAAAATACTCTTGATAGTATTATAAAAAATATTACAACAAAAAATATTATTGTTAATAATATTAATGGAATTAATTGGAATAGATTTTATGATGAAATATTTCTAAAAAATCGTGATAATTTAATTAAAGGGAATTTAATATTACAAGGTCCAACAATAATTGAAAATCTTATTGGGAAAAAGCTTAATAATAAATTTATTGAGAATTTCTTTACGTTAACAACAAATCAAAATATTTATTCAGATATTCTTGTTGCTAAAATTTTCACACCATCTTTAAATGTAGAGAAATTAAATGGATTAGAATTTGATAATAACATTGCACAAATTAACAAGGATGACATTTTTATAAATTGTAAGTATTTTGTATAGTATTTTTTCTCGTTTTTTTTAATGATTTATATTTTTTGTTTTGTTTTGTTTTTTTTTCTTTTTATTATAATACAGCACCAATTGTTGCAAAATCTATAACAATTGAGAATAATTTAGCCTTATCAAAAGATGATCATAAAAATTTGGCCCGTTTTATGACCGACGCTAAAGAAATCGATTCGTTACAAATGTATTTAAATAAAGTTACTATTAATGGTTCGTTAACAGTAAAAGACCTTGATCTTGAATATCCCGATTTAAAAACGATTATAAATAACAGAAATATTAAATTTAATTTACGTGATATATTCTGGTTTAAAAACATTGATCAGGTGAGTTAATACTTTTATTATTTTTGTTTTGTTTCTATTTATATTATTAATATTATCATTTTTCAGAATTTTGATATTGTTACATTTAAAGGTAGAATATCAGTTCCAAAAATACAAACTGATAAATTAAATGGTATTGATATTAAAAATTATCTTCTTAATGAAAATAATCCTGAAGGAAATATTTTATTAATTATAAATTCATCAAAAATTCATGGAAATATTATAAATAATAATGAAGTTTTTCCATCAAAATTAATTGAACTTAATAATACTATAATAAGAAAAAATCAAAGTGTTTTATGCCATGGTAAAAAGGAATTTTCTGATAATATAAAAATTGATAAATTATATACAGAAAAATTTAATAATTTTCCTGTTGAAAATTTAATTAAGAAAAATATAAAAAATATTCATTTAATTGGAATAAAAAATTTTTCATCAATTATTATAAATAATGAATTTATTGTTAATCAATTAAATATTGAAAATTTCAATGGAGAAAATTTAAAATTATTTTTCGAAAATATAATACAATTTTGGAAAAATACTATACCATTAAAAAAATTAATATTAAAAAATGAAAGTGTTTTTAAAAATATCTATTTTAATATTTTTAATAATTACGATTTAACAAAAATTCTAAATATTTTAGAAATTCGAAATGATAAAATCTATCTTCATAAAAATATTACAATAGAAAATGATGCTTTATTTAACAATGGTATTAATACGATGCGGATTAATAATATTAATTGGAATAATTATGTAAAATTAATAGTTTTCTTAAATGAATCAACAGAAATTGGTGGTACGAAAATATTTACAGATACTTTAACTATACAAAATATGGCGAAAATTCAACGAATTAATGGTTTTGATGTAAAAACATTTTTCAATGGATTATTATTGAATAAAACTGATCAAATAATAAAAAATAAATGGTCTTTTGGATCTATAGAATTTGTTAATAACCTTATAACACCGGAAATTGATGGAATTCCAACAGAATTTTTAATTAATACACGAGATACCTCAATTTTAATTGAAAGTGATTTAATTGTGAAAAATATCAAAGTTCTTGGCAGTCTTTATGGTACTATTAGTAATATATTTGATTTAAATGATATTAAAAATAATTTCCAAACAATAAATCAACAGCATTGGGAAAAAATAATCGTATTGAAAAATCTCGAATTGAATGATAAAAATTCTTTAATTAATTATATTTTAGAAAATGCTGTTTTAAATAGTAACGAACAAATAATTGAATCAAAAATAAAATTTACAAATAATATTCATATAAAATCAATTAACGATAATGAAATATTTAATAGAATGAATATTATGAATTTATTTAAAGGTTGTTTATTTAAAAAATCACATACTGAACAAATTGTTTTGTCACAAAAAAAATTATTAAATAATATTATATTAAATAATACTATAACACATCAATATTTAGCTACAGAAATTGTTAATGATATTAACATTTATAATTTTAATCAAACAATATATCGATTATCTGATAATAATATAATTACAGGTAAAAAGATATTTAAAAATTTAACACCTTTTATTGAATATCTTCAAGTATACGGTACTGTAAATGGTGTCAATTTAAATAATATAATTTATATAAATGATATGAATATGATAATACCACCAATACGATTTATTGATTTAATAATTGATGGTAATTTATCAATTAAAAATGTAAATAATAAAAATTTTGAATATTTCTTAAATCAACGTGCACGAAAAACTGGTTCAGAACAAGAATTTTACGGTAATATTCAATTTGAATCGTTAGTATTATCAAAAAATGTTACAATAACATCAATTAATAACATTGAGATCAATGATCTTGTAATAAAATATTCTCAAATGGGACAAGAAATTTATGGGATTAAAACTATAACAGAAAATTTATATTTAATTGGACCAGCACATGTAGAATATTTAAATAATCAAAATATTATTACTAAATATGAAAAGACCGTTTATTTAAACTCTAATTATAATATAAATAAAGCATTATTTAATTATGTTAACTTTAATAATGGTATATTTGTAAATGAATTAATAAATAATTATAATGTAAATGAATATTTTTCATGGCATAAAAATTACTATGAGAATACTTTTAATAATCTTCAAGATATTGATCGTTATCTTAGCCAAATTCAAAATTTCATAAATCGTAAATTTTTAAATAAGCGTATGCTCTATTTAGAACATGATACCGAATTAAATCCAATTATGGGAAGACAAATAAATAATTCGATTAAACAGGAAATTCTATTATCGAATTGTATTTTATCTGATGAAAATTGTTTATGTTATATACCAAAATTATTTATACAAATTTCAAAATCTGGACGGATTTTTATTAGTACAATAGAAAATCCAAAATTACAACAGATTAAATCAGATTTTAGTATAATAGCAAATAATTATTGTAATAAAAATAATTTAACATCAGATATTTCAATTAAATGGGATTTTGGTGCATATAAAAAAGATATTAATTTTAATTATTTAATTGGTGATGTAAAAACTTTTGAATTATATAATAATCCATTGAAATTTTTAATTATTCAATTTATTATTGGATTTAAAAATACACCATTAATTCTTATAAAAGTAAATACAATAAAAAATCAAATAATACCAATACAAAATTTTAAAGAAGGTATTGGTAAAAATATTAATTATAATATTTATAATTTTGGTGATAACGTATTTATGATTATAACATCAGAAACTTTAATTACAATTTATGAATTTCAATTAAAGGATGAATCTTTTAGAAAGATACAAACAATTTCAGGAAATTACAATATTTATGATCTTATAAAAGTAAATAAAATTTTATATCATCTATTATTAACTTGTAGATTTTGTAAAAATATTGCTGTATATGAAATGAATATGAAAAATATTCAACAATTTTCTATATTTCAAAATATCGGATTTAAAAATCGCATTAATGGAATTTCATCGTTAATTAGCTCAGACGGAGAGTATATGATGATAACGACAGTATCTAGTGATGATTATTATTATTTATTTAAATATCATAGCCTTCAAGGATGGGTACAGGTGACCTACGGGCATTTTCGTAATGTTCAAGCTGTTCTACCTTTAAAAAATCTACCAAATTTAAATACAGACCATTTTCTTGTATCATCATGGAATAAATCAGTATTAGTAAATGTTTATTATCAAGGTTAAATTATTTATATTTAAAAAAAAAACGAATATGTAATTAGCTATTATTTTTATTATTAATTGTTGTTATGATTTTTGTATGTATTTATAGAAAAATTTAAATAAAAATGTGTTGTAAGTTTATTTATTTGTTTCAATAATTGTTAATTAATTAATTTAAAAGATCTTATCAATTAATTTAATTCTAAAAGATTTATACGAACAGAAAAACAGAAAATTTCAATTAATGATCAATTTCAAGATCATTTGCTCAAGGCCGAAAATCAACTGATTTGAATTTTTAAATATATTTTTGTACACGTATCTTTTAGATACCGTACGTGGAAATTAATAAATTAGCGCTCGATGATTTTAATTGGATTTATTCAATTCAAATTTTCTATCCTCTTTTCAATAAACCCTTAAAGATCCGCCGCCATTGGCGGCGCCGACTCTCTAAATTAAGGGGGAGTTCACATCTGCGCTCTTCGAAGAGGCTTCAATCTGTCATTTAAAATGACATTTCAGGAACGGTACAGTTCAGAGACGTCTCAGAGAAAAAAACCTATACGAATTTTAATGGGCGTCTTTTATTAGTATCGTACCGTTTACCGGAAAGAGGAAATATTTTAACGGTCGTTTTTAGAAGAAAAACTTGAATTAATAATCATACAAGAGACCTTATTAAATTAATTAAAATAGGAAAAAAATTAGTTAATTTTTTTTTTTTAATTTTTTTGAAGGACAAAGAACTTGTCAAGTTTTTTTCGTCCGCGGTGTGCGTACAAGACGACCGCTGAGCTGTCAGTTGTCGATTCGGGTTCTAATGAAAAAGGCTTTTAAAAAATACAACTTCGAAAAATATTCAAGCGCCAGTTTGGTTTTTCAATATTTTGTGAATGAAAAATAATCAGGACGATTCTTACAGAATTGTGGCTATAGTGGATTTAATTCATTGGACATAAAAGCGTGATATAAAATAGTTAAAAAGAGGGATTTTCTCTTCTAATTTCCTTTTTTTCTTTTTTAGTTGGTTGATTTTAATTGAGAGAAAAAAAGTAAGAACGCCACTTTAAATGTTTTATTTAAAAACAAAAAAATACACAAAAAAAAACCCGCTTTGGAGGCTTCAAATTTATTCCACGCTCTGTAATATATTAAATAATTTTTATTAAAACAATAATTTTCTTTTGTTTTGTACTTTATAATTCATCATAATCTACAAATGATAAATTAATAAAATAAATAAATAAATCAGGGAAAATGTGTAGAAGACTCGTCGTGGGGTAGTGACAAAACAAGGTGTAAATTTTTCTGTTCATTTTTTTCTACTTCATTTTCAACCCAAAAGCCACCTTAACCAACAAAATCAATGAATGAATGAAGAAACCTTTTTACGAATTTTCACCGACTTGATTGTGCGCCCGTTACACCATCCCCCTTAAAGACAAAAAAAAAAAAAAGAAAAGAAAAAATAAGACAAATCTAAAACGATTATATTCTCGAAAATCAGTGCAATTCAGTGTTGCTGTTGTTGTTTTGTCTTTTCCTAAACTTCTACCTGCCTTAAACGTCTCCAGAAAAGGAGAAACAAAAGAAGGTGTTATAAAATCCGAGAACCCCGAGAAAAAGGTCACATGTGATGGCAGCTGCTAACGAAATTAATACAGCCGAAAAAGGTTTGGCAACTATCTGTGATGGTACAGTTGTCCTATACGGTTGGTTATTATTTCACAATAAATAGTATAAGATAGTATGCATGCGTTCCATTTCAAGCCAACGAAAAAAATAGTAATCATATTAATAGTAGTAGAGTAAAATCCAGCTGATAGTTAAAATATATTTCATAAAATCGAAAGAAAAAATATCTATAGAATGTGAATATATCTTTTATTCTATATTGTATTGTTTTTTTTTTCTTATCGTTGCTATCACCTGTACAGGTAGTGCCCTTGATAGAAACGATCCCTTTAATAGTGATAACAACGGTACAGCGAAATTTTTAGGATCGGGCACCTATAGGTTCGATTATCATACCATGAAAGCGGCAAATGCTTCCTCAAAGGTGAGTATTAATTTTATAATAGGTTTTAAACAGGTAAAGAAAAGTATACCTCACATCCCTCAAATCATGAAAAGGTTTTTAATCAAAAACTGCGTAGAAACATCCCCATCTTTTTCATGTACATAAAAAAGAAAAAACACACTTACCTACTTAAGTATTTATCTTAAGTACTATCTTATATGAAAATCTCTCAATAAATATGCTTATTTGTTCTTTTTTTTTCTTATTGGGGATTTAGCGCTCCTTACGAGCTGAGTTTACAAAAAACGAACTTCTAAATATGCTATGCTTTCTTGAGGGTGAATTACAAGCACGGGAAGTTGTTATAGCTGCATTAAAAAATGAACGTGTTAAACATTTATTACATATGTTACAAACAAAAGCGATATCAATGAATGATCCACATGCAGCTTTATTCAGGGATAAAGCAGCATCTTCTGGTAATTTAGTAAGTCGTCAATCATCAGCAACAGCTGTACAAGCTGAAATGGAAGTTCGTGCTATAATTGAACAACAAATGGATTCATTATATCAAATGGTTACAAAACAGCGTGCTACACAAATTCGTATGGTTAAAGTATTAACAGAATCTCTTGAAAATAATCAACGTATGAGACAAGAATTAGAAGAAGAGAAACGTAAACATGAGCATGATACAGCACAAGGTGATGATATTACATACGGTTTAGAAATGGAACGTACTAAACTTAAACAAGAATTAGAAACAGAAAAAACTACAAGAAAAAAATTAGAAAAAGATTATAAAAAATTACAAGAAACATTAGATTATGAACGTGATCGACAAAAACAAATTGTATTATTATTACTTGCTGAAAGAAAAAAAATTATTATGAAATATGTTGAAGAAAGAAAACGTTCTGAAGATTTAGCACAAATATTAAGCGAAGAAAAACAAAGATCTGATACAATTGCTGAAGGTTTAGAAGAAGAAAGTAAAAAATCTTTACGTATGGAAGCTGAACTTGAAAAGCAAACTTTAACAATTGAAAATGAACGTAAAGCCATGAAAATAAGTTTGGCTAAAGAAGAGAAAAGGTATATAAAATATATGCATATATTTTTAATAATATTTATAAACATAATTAAAAACTTATTAAATTGACCTTTTTGTTTTTTTCTTTTTCTTTTATTATTATATAATAAAAATTTTAAGAATAAAAGAACTTGAAATGGAATTGGCGCAATTGCGAAGTGAAAATGAGGCATTTCGAAAACAAACAGTTCCGTTACGTATGCAATCTTCACATAATGTTCCTGCACCAACGCTGCCTGCTAAAACTAGAACTGTTTCAGGTATGACATAGTCTTACTTATACTTTATGTTTTTTTTTGTTTTTTTTTTTGCTTTGGATCGTATTAATCTTATTCTAATTCTATTCCCTCTAAAAAAAACAAACACAAAAAAAAGATGAAGCATCCGCAGCAGCTCAGTCATCAATGGTTAATGTTGCTAAAATAGTCCAGCCTACGGCAACTGTATCTAGTGTTCCTGTATCTGGACCAAGTAAGTGTAACTAAAGAACCCACTGAGAATCTCACATTATCTTAAATGTGTCTATAATTTAGTATGATCAAAAATATTGTACTATCGCAAAATCATTTCATCAATAAAATTACAACATATTCGGAGGGACGGGGGATTTTATATTTTATGTTTTATAGACATAAAATGGAATATATATGTATCTATTTTTAATTATATAGCCACTGGTATTGCTAGATCAATATCTCCTGGACAGAGTCTTCGACAGCAAGCGACTGTACCAAATGAGGGTATAAGTGCACCTCCAGCAAAGGTATGTATCCCATTTTAAGGGGTTATATCTTTTTCTATTACTCATAAATCATTTCTGTTGCAAAGAAAAATTCTAATATAATTACATACAGTTGAAATCGCTTTCATATCACTTTAAATTCCCTTGATTAATATAAAAAAAATGAATGAAAAAAAAAAATCCAAATCGAAACAAAATAATTTTAATTATTATTATTATTAGAATTGTAGTAGAAATATTTTGTTTTTAAATTTTATTATTTATAGTAGCTTCATTTGGATTTTTTTTTTTTTAATCTCCCACCAAAAGAAAGCCTTCGCACTCTTATCAAACAAAAGAAAACTATTTCTCATTGTTTTTAAAAAATTCCATTTGTTTATTTTCGACGTCATAATGTCTGTATATGTTTTTTTTGTAAATAAAACTTTATATACTGCATTGGTGTTGTCAAATTCAAATTGTTGTAAATAAATTAAACAAATTGCAGTAATAAAATTATAAATACTTAGAAATTATTTTTTTTGCCACAATTTAAACTAGTGGCGTTTTACGAGCAACAAAACAAGTGCTTTTCGGATAACAAAAAAAAAGAAAACAATTATATAATAAAATTATATATATAGAAATTAAATTCGAACATGATTACAATATTTAATCGGATATTGTAATCTTTTTATTCATTTTTTTTTTTCTGCATACGTTCTTCAGTTCCTTTGATTTATGTATTTTTTTTTTTAAGTTAAAAAAAAAACTAAATAAACTCTCGAAATTGACACCACTAGTATTTAGAATTACAAAAAAATAAATAAATAGATAAATAATAGTAATAAGAAAATCCGGACGCAATCATATGCTAAGAAATAATTTTTTATGTGTATAAAGAAAATTTTTATAATTCCTCTTTTTCACATTCTGTAAATATCGATTAATAAATTAATTTTAAATTACGCATATGGTTGTGAACGAGTTTTTAAAATATCATGAACATATTTTTGTGTGTGTTTCTTTTTTTTCTTGAATTGTGTCTTTCCGCTAAAATCCACACACATTTCTTATGCTTTTGCGTTTTTTTTTTTTTTGTCTTAGAATTAGATAGGCGAATATTTAAATTGTGAGACATTTTCTAAATCAAGTAAATAATTCAAAAATTAAAAAAGCATTAATTGCCACACCCATAGCATTGTTTAATTTTATTTTAATAGTATTTTTTTTCTCTCTTTTTTCTTGATCTCTTTTACTTCCTGTTCTATGGCTACTCCAAAATCCTCCAAATGATGTAATTTTGTGTTATTCACAAAAAAAAAAAAAAAAATAAATGGCTAAAATAAACCTAACGACTGGACGACAAAAAAATAAAAATAAAAATAAATACACAAAATAATTTTGGGTGGTGTGTGCTGTGCTACTAATTTTTATTTTAATTCTGTTTTTTAATTAAATTCTTTTTTTTTCTCGAATTCAATCATTTATATATATTTTTCAAAAAAACAAAAAACAAATCCTTTAAAAAAAACAACTGTTCGTTTTTATAAGAAATATATGAGAAGAATGAAGAGGATTAATGTAGAGAGGCGCGACTAGTACTTGTTTTGTTAAAAATAGTCAGATAAATAAAATAAACATCAATATAATACCCCAAGTAAATATAAATATAATACCCCAACGAGAGTGATAGGCGACAAATGCAAATATTTGCAAAACAAATAAAATAAAAAATAAGAATAAAAAAACAAGCTGTGATTTAATGCGTAGTCTCTCTTATTTATTTTACTATCTTTTATTATTCCTTCTAAAGTTTAGTTATTATTTGAAAATGAAAGTCTAGTAAAAAAAAAAAAACAAAAAACAAGTACGTAAGAACATCAAAACAAAAACCCCCCAAACTATGCGCAGGTAACACCACGAAAACTATCAAATCCGAGTAGTTCAACGATAGTTCAACAACAGCAGCAGCAACAACAACAACAGCAACAACAGCCATCATCACCATCTCCATTAAGCGGATTAACTGGTGGTGATATTATACAAAATTCTTCAACTTCTTCCAATTTTATGGGCCAGCAACAGCAATCTTCAACAACACCAATAGTAGTTACAACAACAACACCAGTTGCCGCCTCTTTAACATTAGGAAAAGTTCAGGCACAGGTTACATCATTATCAGGGACATCCTCACCAAATTCATCATTAATAATTACGCAACAACAGCAACATACATCAACTATTTTACGCGGTTCAAGCCTTGGAGCCTTGCCTATATCATCGACATCATCACCTTCAACTTCAACAACATCACAAGTAGGAGGAGGAGGAGCCTCAATAGGAGGAGCAATATCATCATCATCAACACCATCATCATCATTATCATCATCATCATCTGCTAAAGCATCAACTGTGGGAGGAGGAGCTGGAGCTGGTGGAGGCGTAGGAGGAGGGGTCGGAACTATTGGTGGAAATATAACTGGGGGTGGAGCTCGTGGTGTACCGCCCCCTATACCGCCCAATAAACCGATTATACCACCAAAGCGGGAGCCATCTATATCACGATTGGGCCCCATTACGACAAATAATAGCAACTATATATAGAGAACTCCGTGTTGTTTACCTTTTTGTGTAGTTTTAATATATAAGATGATAAAAAGTATATAAGATATATATATATATATATAAAAAGAACAATTTATTAAGTGGTTTTCTAAGACGTTACGTAACCCACCTGCGACTTCTTAGGCAGCAAACAACAACAAAACACAACAATCGGACGCTTCGTTTTACTTAATTGTGAAACAGTGATATTATAGAAATATTTTATTAATTCTAGTTTAGATAGTAGCTTCCTCTTAATTATATGTCTAAATATATAAATAATATTTCATTTTTTTTGACAACAAAAAAAATTTTTTTTAGATACATTTGTATCTTGAAAACAAGGTTTTTTAAATTCTTCTGTTTTTGTTTTATTTATTTCGCCTATAATTTATAAGTATAGTATTTATTTGAAAAATCAAACGGTGGGTTTACGTGAACGTTTCTTTTTTTATCCGAATGTTACTACACATTTAGGTGATTTACCCCCCCCCCCCGAGAAATATTTTAACACCTTTAATTACAAGAAATGAAATTTAACGAATATTTTTCGTTTTTTTTTTTTTTATTTTCTAAATATTTTTCTTTTACCCAAGCCCCCTAAAATGTATTATTAATTCATTCATTTAGTTCATCAGCACTTAGAAACGTTCGCTTTTATTATTATTATTTTTTTCTTAATTTATCATGTAGAAAAAACACATTACTAATAAAAAAAACAAAAACAAGAGAAGAAATTTTTAGCACAGAAGGCTTAGTTTTTTTTATTTTGAGTCGTTTAATTTTAAAAGAGAAGATATGTCATTCTCTTTTTTATAAATATATAAATATTTGCAAAAACCATCAGCAAGAGAAAATCTCAAGTAGTTTGTATGAAAGCATAAAAATTTTGCAATAAAACAAAGAACAAAATCAATGGAGAGAAAGAAAAACAAGAAAAAAAGCAATTAACACTTTAGCGATTTAGAAAAGAGTGTATTCAAAAAAAAAAAACATTTAATTCAAAAACAAACAGAGGACCTTATACGAGTTTTAACGTCCCCAGCCGTAAAATTACATCAAAACGAGAACCTAGATAAAGACCACAATAACCATCCACCCCTCCCATAAATCGCATCATAAAAATGCGATCATCATCGAATTCTGGATAGGAAACATTTAATTAATTAAAATCATCATCATCATCAAAGACACGGCTACAGCACCACCACCTCTAAATTGGGGTCCATCCAGGAACAGGGAGCGGCAACTCATTAGGAAAGAAAACATTGAATCGCGGAAAAGGAGGAGGAGTTTAACAGAATAAAATGCAATAAATTAAAGTAAATTTAGACGATTTAAGAAACTGTTGACACCACATAATTAATAAATAAAAGAAAAAAAACTAATAGCAATTAACCTCGCTCGAAGGAATAGAGCGATTCTGGCGAGGACGAGGTGACCCCTACGTTTTTAGACGACTAAGGCGAGTATCAACGTTAATCTGTATATAACTTACCTATGTAAGGACACCTGGTTGATGAAGAGAAAAAAACAAGAAAAATAAATCAGTCAAAGAAGCTAAAGGTGTTTTAATTAATTTACAAAACCATGGGACCCTATTTTCTAGGCCTTTAAAACACGCTCTAAGCTGAGTGAATGCTTTCTAAGGAATTAGAGGACGGGGATGCTTCTGGTGGGCCTAGGAATTTTTCTACCATCGAAAACCAAGGGCAGAAAATTCTAATTCGAAGATACAACCCCCCCGAGGTCCTGTGAATTTCTTGTAAGGGTTTTTGGTCCCTAAAAATACTAAGGGCTCGAGTTTCTCTAGGCTGAGTGAATAATTTCTAAGCAATTAGAGAACGGGGATGCTTCTGGTAGGGCTAGGAATTTTTCTACCCCTGAAAACCAAGGGGAGAAAATTATATTTCGAAGATACAACCCCCCCGAGGTCCTGTGAATTTCTTGTGAGAGTTTTTGGTCCCTAAAAATACTAAGGGCTCGAGTTTCTCTAGGCTGAGTGAATAATTTCTAAGGAATTAGAGAACGGGGATGCTTCTGGTGGGCCTAGGAATTTTTCTACCAAAGGGAGACAATTCTACCAAGGGGAGACAATTCTATTTCGAAGATACAACCCCCTGAGATTATCTGAAGTTCAATAGACGATTTTTTTCTTATTTTTAACAAGCTTAAAGCTCTTGTTCTTCTCCGAGAGCAAAGATTTATAAGCGCTGTACCTGATAATGTTCTGAGCAGACCCCAGAGGTGGTATAACCGTGTCAATTATGAAAATAAGATGTCTAAAAGAACCATTAAAAACCAGGGCCTAATTTTAGTAAGCGCAGTTCAATCAATCAAGCTAATGAATTAATTTTTCTAGAAAAAAAAATGGAATATGCTGGCTCCAAGCTAATATCGAATCGATTTGCAAGAAACGACGATGGTACATCCCTATCCAAGGCTTTGCCATACCTTAGGATCAGGGTGACAATCTAATCTAGCCATTGCGAAGTCTCCACCCAGCTTTCCGGTTTGAATCCCACTTACCTTTGAAGAAAATTCCACCTACCTTTGAAGAGGATCCTTGCCAATGGGCGGTGCCAGTGTGCTGAGCTGGGTGAGGCCGTAGACGTTATATGAGCGCTCAAAGCTTTAAACAACCTATCAGAGAAATAGCCAGCATATTGCCCTAGTTTTCATATAGAGACGATTGTCACCTAGGTCAGATGGCCCCTCCCATCCCCCTGGCGGGCCTAATAGTCCCTACACACGCTCCTGCAGTAAGCGAATAAGAGGAAATGAGATTAATGAGATATAAAAAAATCTTAAGGATTAATTGAAAATTAATTAATTTAAATACTCCCATTAATTTCATTGTCCACTTTTAAAAAAATAAATGCATGGAAGACTCACCACTTGTTGATTCCCAGAAGAACTTGGTATTCCCCTTTCCACTTTGATTTTTTACTTCACTTTTTTATTTCACTGCACTTTCTCTTTTCTTAACAGGCCATAATTTTTTTTATATTTTTTCTTTCACTGTAAAAAATTTTTTTTTCATCACTCGGGTGTTTCGAAGAAATTGAAAACACTCTTCCTAAAAACGGAAGTCTCCATTTTTTTGCATTGGGGTGCTTTAAAATTAACGAACTCCTGGATATTTCCGGGTACTTTTGGATTTTCTTTGAGACAAGGGAAGGGGATCAAAAATCCGCCAGAGGGCGAGAGAAAGGGGAGGTGTAGTAATTTTGGTTTTAAGGAAAACCGAAATTTAAGAGGATGTGAAGGATTTAATGATTAAAGGAACAATTTTCAAGCAATTTGTAAATAATCTACAAAACACCGACTTTTCATCACAAAATTGCACGAATTTTCTTGTCCTTTATTTTTGCACTTACACACTTGTAAAACGCGCACGATAAGCAGAATTTCGAAATTACGAATATCCTGCGCATGCTCCCCACGGTGAGGTGCCGCCGACACAACTCTGCGCAGTTGTGTTGAACCGACGAATCCTTTAATTTATACCGTTCCCGCGAACCGAAATTTATTAGAAAACGTTTTTCACATATTTAATTCTCGCTTGCCGTTAGTTTTTTTCAATTATAAAAAGATAATTTTGCGTTTACCCGTTCCAGACGCTACACCGACGCAGTGATATGTACCGTTATTCGACGAATTTAATTTATATTTAATATTTTACTTTACTATTTACCGCTCCGAGTTCAAATTCTATACAGGAATATCCCTTACCGTATTTAAATCCTATTTTCTATGATTTTTGTGCTGTAAAGAATTTATATATTGGGAAAAACTTATGCGACCGTGCGAAATCCAAACGATGAGGTAGACGAATCACAGCAGAACTGCCAACGTTTCTGAATTTGGCTGAATATAGAAGAAAAAAAAGTACTGATATTTTAGTACAATTGTATTCCTTATACTTCCTTATTGTTTAAACAATCTGATCCATTTCAGTTAACAAAAATATTATTTTAATCACACAATAAAATCACTGAAAAAATCTTTAAACGGATAAATAATTCTTTTTTTGTGTACAGCCTACGAGTCAAAAATTTCATTTGGTTTTTTATTAGTATTATTAAAATAGTGTCTCCCTAATCTATTACATTAATCTATTCCAAATACATAAAATGATTAAGTCCTTGCGGGTTTTGTATTTTTTTTATTTGTTCTTTTTCTGTTTTTGTTTCTGCTCGTAGGGCGTCTTGCTGACAAATTTTGTATGGGTTGGAAGACAAAAAACATTTATTTTGTCTTATTTTATTGTTTTTTTATAGCATATTAGAGTTAAATCGTCAATAGAATTAATTTAGTCATGTTTTTGCCCACAAATTTCAAGATGTTATTTACATCTCAATTTCGCTAGCGTGTATTGCATATCCGTAGGCGCAGGGGTAACGTTGTAAGTACTAAGCTGAATAATCATTTAATTTGTTTAATTTAGATATTATTTGTAATAAATAAATAAGCGTCTTAAGCAACTAATTATAAGTAAACAAACCCATTAATCCTTTACAAACTAGAAATAAGTATATTTTTAGTCGGCTGAATACTATAAGTCTATTCAGCAAATCTTGTAATTACTGGCAGTTCCGAGGGATATCTGGCGATGTGCGGTTTGGAATTCGTGAGGTCCTTACGCGAAAATTGCAAAATGTTATATTTTTAATGATTTACAGCTCCAAAACATCATAGAACTCGAGTTAAATACGTGAAGAAACATTTCCGTATGGATTCTGAGCCCGAAAATTGATAGAATTCAAGAATTCATTAATTTTCGTAAAGCGTGGGCGGAGTCTCCCGGCTGGCTACACGCAAAAATCAAAATCCGTAATTCCCGATTAATATACGTGTAATCGGGTGTGCAGAAATGCGATTTACCGTTCGAAATTCATATATTTCGTTGTGAAAGCATTAAAAATCGCTCGAAAAAAACACATCGCCTCGTGGGTCTTTTTGCAACAATGGCCGCCGATTGCGAAATTCGTGAACAATTTTTAAGACCCTTCGTGTAATCGGGCGGTTCGAGAAAAAAGTCATAAAAATTGCTCGTGCGATAATCGTGCCTTTAATCCTAACCCCTATAAATCATTTTCTCATTTTAGGTTCATCATAAAGAGAAAATAATCTTAGAAAAAAATTTTCACGCCCCAAATTGGGGAGCTGGGGACGCCAACTTTTGGTGCACTTTTCCTTAATCCTCCTGCCTTTTTTTTAGGAACGGATGGAATTTGACCAGAAACCTTTTAGATTGCGAACATAACTTACCCTGTCCCCGGAAAATTTGAAAATACACAATAATTCAGAGCAATTCGTTAAATTCAAAACAACGCTATTTAATTTCCGTTTACGAAGAATCACCACCGAATTTGGAGACTTCCGTTTTTGCTGAGAAAAGGATATTTTTGGATATTTTCAGGATACCAGTGTTTGAAGAATTTGGTCCTATTAAAGGAGAAATTTATTTTTTACAGTGTAAAAGGGCATTGTTGTTTAAAAGTGTAATCAAAGGAATGTGAGTAATTTAAGGCCTTTTAATAGCCCTTAGTGAAAATTGTGAGGGTTTTTTTCTATGTCAAAGTGTGAAGTACCTGTGAAAATTGTGAAAGTTTTATGGAAATTGTGACGTTCGTGTGAAAATTGTTAGTGTGATTTAAGCCGGTTTGTGAAGATTTAAAAATTATGGCCTCTTTTCACTGCTCTAGTGTTTTATTATGAAGAAAGTGATGAGCAGTTTCGTGAATTAGTGAATCCATCAAAAGAAACACCAACGATAAGCACAAAGCTGCTTATGGAGTAAATGTGAGTCTCGCATGCGATTTTTAGTTAGGGCCTTTCGAATTCTGAATTAGAATCGTGCAGGCGATCGTTGACTATCACTTTCCGTCTGTCTGTCTTGAGAAATTTTTGTTAGGTGTCTGGGGGGCAAAACTTTTCTAAGGTAGATCCCCAGTGGAGAGAAATAGCAAAAGAGAGTAGAGTTTTCTTAGCGCGGGATCACACCCCTGATTCGAAAACTTACAAGTTCATGATAAAGCTTTTTGATTAGGGTTGTACCCAGGTTTCTTCTGTCAACACTCCAACTTTTAAAAACTGAACACACCCGCTCCCCAAAGAGACAAATGCCAGTCATAGCATAAAAACAAAAAAGCATAACGAAGTAAATCGTCAAGGAGTGAAGTAATCACTGCATAAATAATCCGGTGACAGTAACATTGTCTCTTTTATTCAACTTTTATCCTAAAAAAAAAAACCTTCTATAAAAATCGTATATACGTGCAATAATAATTAATCCGTGTATATTTAATTATGGCGAATCAAATTAATCAAAATCTCCAGCTGCCTCCGTTACGCAGTTTAGACGATTTTCTTTTGGGTTCAGCGAGATTTCAATTACCAAATTTTCGTGATATGGACAAATGGGGGAATCGTGTCGTTAAAAATCTTCTATATTATCAAACAAATTATATTCTGATGTTTATGGCTATATACCTCCTAATGGGAATACTGAATCCAGCAAAAATCTTTTGTGGACTACTCGTTAAAGCAATGATTATTGCTATATTTGTTGTTTTCTTCCCAGATCGTGGATCCCCAATTGCACAGGGTAAATACAATAAATGGTATTACCTTGGTGCTACATTATTTCTCGGTTATATGCTTCTAATGTGGTACGATGCCCTACTACTGTCTGCTTTCACTCTACTTCTACCATTTGCAAGTAAACATATAATTGTTTTTTTAATTAACTTCTATTATAAAAGAAGAAAAGAATATACAGGCTGAATTATTTTCCAGCAACATTTGTTCATGCATCTTTACGTCTAAGAAACATCCGGAATAAAGTTGTGAATACTATGGAAAGTCTTGGACCATCAACACCAATGGGAGTATTTTTGAATGCTATGAATATTACGGCAGATAATATTTTAAGTTAAAGAAAGAAAAAAAAACAACTTCTTTCTAATGTTTACACAGTAATATGATTAAACTCTTCTCAATTTTGAAAATATTTGAACGAGAGCCAAGTTAATTGCAACAATCAATGATAAATTCGACGGTGACCCGTAGCAACAGCAGTAACAGCAGCATTAATAAAATATTTTCTAGTCACCTGAAGCTACCATAAAAAAGCGCTTTTTTGTGATTTCTCAAACATTTTTCATTTAACGTAATTAATTAATAATAAGTAAGCAATTTAACTGTTTTTTCTTAAGGGTGTTTTGCCTTAACACAAAAAAAATCCCTCATCCCATTTTCCTACTACTCCAAAATAAAAAATTGACAAATGTCAAAGTTTCGGTACTGAAAATGACCTGTTTGTTTTTTGCATAGAAGTTAATTCATTTTATTTACGGTATATAACAGGAAAAAATATAAATTAGAATTATATTAATTCTATATGCACTTAGAAAATATTCCTTTAATGTGCTATTCAAAAAGAAAAATAAAAACGAAAAAAAAATATATATATATATTCCTCTCCATTGGTAAAGTCATAGGTGTCTTTAATTAGCCTTGTTCTTCTTTTTACGCTTTCTTTTCTTATCAGCCCCATGAGCTTCTTGCTTTTTAGCGATACAAACTCGACAATACCAATCTTCATTATCATCTGGTGGTACCTGAATCCCCACACAGACCCTAGAATAAATATTCTTAAGTAAAGTAGTCTATAAAATCACTCTTCTGATGATTTTACCAATGGTACCAGGCATCACATCCATCGCATCCTATCATAGGAGTACCATCATCGACTCGTCCACAGGCTGGACAAATCCACACTTGATTTCCATCAGCGTCCTTTAGTATGGAACAATATAATAATTATTTAAAAAAAAAAAAACTATTAAAAAAATATCCTCCCAAAAAAAAAAGGAATTATTCGGTTAGAAGGGATAAAAAAGGGGGAAACGTCCTACGAGAAGTGCAAAGTCTTTTAAAACTGCAGTGCTATCAATTTTTTTTTTTTGTTAGATGGGCGCAGCAATAGCAATCAAATTTTTTTTTTGTTAGTATTAGCTGTATCAATGAACCTGCAGAATGTGTAATGACAGTAGTGCATGCAAAAAAAGCAATATATATGAAGGGGGTAGGTGATGTACTTTTTTTTGGGGGGGGAGGAGCTATACAAGGAAAACATACAGTTGTCTGTACAGTTTGATTAGCGTGTGAACTGGACGCAGAATTTTGTATCACACTTCCGGACGTCGTTGTACCAGATCCAGCAGATGATGATGCCACCGTACTGCCAGATGTGACACCTGATGAAGATGATGGACCATGATGGTGATGATGATGATGGGCTGATGGGTTCTTTGGTGGTCGACCAGGACCTCTAGTTACAGGCTGAGATAGTGCTGATCCTGATGTTATAGTACCAGATGATGTTGCTATAGTTCCTAATGATGCAGTTGTACCAGTAACAGTTCCTGTGCAGTCCTCACTATCACTCTTTTTATCTTCTAAAAAACCCAGGAAGACATAATAGAAAAAAAGAGCTTCGTTTTTTTTTGCGGTAGGATGAAAATAATAGAATTGGAAATAAAAAAAAATCATAATAATATAACGAGTTAAGTCCTTACAGTTATAACCTAATAATAAGTGGGTGGGTGGTGGGAAGACGGCCCCCGCCCTAAAGGGAGGAAGGCGAAGCGAAACGAACATGTGTAAATATGATTTCTGTTTTTTTTTTCATTTTGCCTGGCTGGTTGCTGACACCAAATAAAGCCGTGGACGGTATATGAATGTTGTTAATGAAGGGCGAGCTGTTAGGATGTGGGCAAATATAGTAGTGTTACAAAAAAAAAAAAAAAAAACACCAAAATAAGGCAAAAGAGCCTCTTTTTTTTTTAAAAGACTTTGCAACTTGTTTGGTTGCAGCCATATAACAAATGGCTGTAGTGGTGGTGGATACTTTTGGTTCCAACAAACTAATACTCACAATATACGACGATGGTCGGTTGCTTTCAACGGCGGACAGTAAAAATGTTGCCGAAGATTGACTATGCCGCAATCCAGTTGTACCAAAAGTTGTACTAACACCAGCAGGATGATTCCTGCTACTGTGGCTCCCTGAAATATCTGCGGCTCCACTATTACCACCAATTGTTACTGATCCGGCTATTGAACCACCTCCTCCTCCACCAGTTCCTACTCCTCCAATTCCTCCTCCATGAGATTCGTATTGGTAGAATGGCGATTTATTAAAATCGCTTGAAATTTTTTTATTATCCGATTGATATATTGTATGGCTCGATGAAGGAGCATCATAATTCGAATAATGTAGACTCTTTTGTGCTACCATGTGGGACGCCGAAGTCCCGGTGGCTGCAAATGTACAGGAAGGAGGTGCAACCGATGATGTTGTGGGCGAATTTCCGGCAATATTTGATTGCAAAAAACGACCGTCTATAACACTAGCGTGATTAGCAGGGGGAGGTGCTATTGAGCCCAAGTTATCCGCTGGGGTTCATTTATTTTTATAAAGATTTTTTTTTTAATTATAATTTTTTTTTACCAGGCAAAGGAAAAAATAAAAGAAAAATATAAAAACCGAAAACAAAGTAAAACTCCAGTGCTTTTTTTTTTTGTTAAAATGCCATTACTTACTTGAGCTGGATTTCTGTTTGGGTGGACGAGTGACTAACGGTGAAATACGGGCTAATTCTGGGGAGGATTCTCGACGATCAAAGGATGCTACTTTGACGTCATCAAAACTGTCTGTCATGTCATCACTGTGAGACTTGATTGATCTATTTTCATTTTAAATTTATTAGGATTGTATTTTTAATACAATAAAAAGAGAGAAACTTACAATTTCCGGCCGTCTGGGGAGTCCGGCTGTGGAGAATTACCAAGACCGATTTTTAATGTCAGTTTAGGAACTGTTGAATTGTGTGACGTATCAGGATTAACGGTATCCAATTTACACTCCTCTCCACTATATGCTCGTGATCTCTAAATATTTTATTAATTGTGTTTTTGGTTTTAAAAATAGAATATTTAATTGAACTGACCATTTTATCCTTCTTCTTTTCCTTTTTAAGCTTCTTAATTCGATCCTTATTTTTCTTTTCTTCTTTTTCCTTTCTTTTCTCAGCTTTATCTTTACTTTTGGATTTATCCTTTTTATCTTTCTTTTTCTTAATTTTACCCTCTTTCTCCTTTTTACCCTTCTTATGCATTTTATCTTTACGTTTTTCACTTTTCTCTTTACGATCCTCAGTGACATCTTCAACGTTTGTTTCACCGGTAAAACATTCCCCACCTGTTTGATTAAGATCTTTCATAGTGACATCTCCATTATTCGGATTTTGTTCAGCCCCATCTGAATATTTATTCTCATTACCAGTCTTTATGTTTTCATCATCGCTAATCTCAATCGGTGAATCTAAATTTGTTTTAGCTACTTTACTAGAACATGGGTCTTGTTGTGCTCCACTTGAGCTAGTACCAGGCTCTCCCCCACCGCCTAATGTACCTGAAGTTGTAGCTGTTGATGATGTTGTTGCTGTTCCACTTTTCGATTTCAAACGTGTTGGAGACAATTGGAATTTCATTGATTCCGGAACAAGTGGGGCAACATTACAATAACTTTTCTCTGTATCAATTGGCGGTAATGGTGGGGGCTCATCATCATATGTAGAGGTTAAACGTGGTCCTTTGTTTATGTTCCCGAAATTCCCGAATCTCATCATTGGAAGGAATTTATTAAATGCTGGACTATCGGGCATCGGTTGAAGTGGGGGGAACAAACCTGGATTTGGTATTAAACCAGGTCTTGTGGGGAACGGATAGAAGGGGAACATTGGAATTGGAGCATGGACATTTGGAAAATTCGCTGGTCCACCGTAAGGATTAGCGCCTGGATTTGGTAGAATACTGTCACTTTTACCTGGTGCTCCCATTTTTGTACCCATTGCACAGTTCTTGAAGAATAAGCTGGCTGCATTTTCACGGAAATTCTTAAGATTCTTCTCATCAAATGTTGCTGTTGAGGAACCCACCTGAGGGGGGATATTTAAAGGTGCCGGTGCTGATGGGATGATGTCCTTCTGTTTAGGTTCCTTAGTTTTCGGCTTTCGTCGCTCCTTTTTCTCTTTTAACGGCTTCTGTGGTGGAAATGTTGGATATGATAGCCGTGAATTCTGGATTATATCTTTTTTGACCATATTAACAGGTGCGGCAGGTGATGCTGTTATTTCACTCGACAAATTTAGTGGTAAATTCGGATCTAGATGAGTTTGCTGTTGTTGCTTACTCTTACGTGGTTTTTTCGGTGTTTGCGCCTTTATTGTTGTTCCCGGAGGAAGCGGTACAGGAATGTTTTTAGCCAGATCTGTTGAATAGTTCGGCTCATCATCAACACATATCACAGGATCATCGTCCAATTGTTGGGGCACCAAAAGAGATTGAGTCTGCTGTTGCTGTTGTTGGTGCTGCTGATGATGAGAATAGTGTTTTAGCGGAGGCGCCGGAGTTATTGTTGTACCTTCAGGGATGCTAGAAAATATATACGAATCATGGAATATGTTTGGTGATCTAGACATGTCATCCCGTTCTTTTTTCGCAGTTGAAATCTTTTTGAATATATTTAATTTCTCTTTGCTAGGCTCTGAGCTGAGTTTGATTTCGTCAACTTTTGGTTTTATATCCAAGTCCATCGGCACGGGAGGCGGTGGTTGAGTACTCTGACTTGGTAACTGAGATGATGTTGTAGCATCATTACGGCCACTAGTATTAATCTCCATAGTATCTAATAGTCCTGGATTATCAGAAGAAATATTTATATCCATTTGATGATCACCACCACGGTGTTTTTGTTTATTCTTTTGTTTTTTAAGTGCTTTTAATTTTTCTGAATGTATTGGTGTTGTTGTATCACCAGAATGAGCCAATTTTTTATGTGAATCTTTTAAAACTTTTTCCTTTTTACGACCTTCTTTATCACTGGGCAGGGTTTTCTTCTTTTTCTCCTTTTTATCAAATTTACTGTCAATATTTCCTACTGGGAGCGTTTGGGGCATTATAGCTGCTAATGGTGGTGGTGGTGGTGGCGATTTATATTCTGTTCATGGTTAAATTTACAGTTAGAATTTATTTGTGTGAACGTGGGTTACGTTCGTAAAAATGGGAAAAAGAATATCATGTAAAATAGCATCAGGAAAAGAAACGAATTACCTGGTAAAACTGGAGCCTTTGTATCGGGAAGTTTACCTTCCCTAGCCGGTGATATAAAACCGGAAGATGTCATCATAACACTGCTTATCTCTCGCGTTGGTCGTCCTTCATCTTCAACGAAAATTTTTGGCTTTTTCGCGACATTTTCTGTTATTTCAGGCTTTTTAAAGATTGTGTTCTCGTTGGATGGTAAAGTGACGACATCAACTGTATTACTTACTTCTGTACCAGGCTCTTTTTTGACAGCTTCAGTTTGTCCTTCTTAAAAATAAAATAAAATAATAAAACAAAATAATTTAGGATATAGGGTAATTAATGCAAACCTTCTTTTTCCGGATAAATTGGTGGAAGATATTCTGGTATATGCACAGGCCGTGTTAACACCTCTTTACTACCAGGTTTTAGAAAATTTAAATTTGATTCTTTCCGTACGGGATATTTTGGCACATCAATACTACATGCGACACAATCGACGTAATTAATATATTCTTCAATATCAGAAAGATTTATACTCAAATTACGGAATGCAAGCCCAACATCTACTAAATTAGGCTCTGTTCGCCCATCTAGTTATGATTTTTAAGGGAAAAAACCGAAAAGAAAAACAAATGATTAAAATTCTTCAGGGGTGGAAAACAACCCCCGCATTAAAAAGCGGGTAAGTGGAGACTTACAAAGTTCTGTGTGCCTATAAGTTTCACGCGATATTTCCTGCAAATATTTGTGAAGAATATCAACTAGAAGTTCTAATGGTGTAGATTGTATTGAATGCCATCCAATTGTTTGGCATATTTGGGCAACGACAACGCGCAACACTTGATTTGTGTAATCCATATTGCTTTTTCAGATTGTTCGTCCCGAAGTGATGAAGTTTCCTTTTTTTCTTAAATAACAGTGTCGAAACACAACACTAATGCTTTTTAAAGCTTATTGCGTTTTTATCTTATCCTTACGGATAAGGCATTGACAATACTTCACATAAAAATTCTTTGCGTTAGGGATATTATCGCGTAAAAAAGGCCAATAAATGCGCGGTGTTATCCCAGCCTCTCAATTTTAAGTTGTCAATTGTCATGTCATGTCATTAAAGACAGTTTAGTATAAAGTTAGCTACAATTGTGTTAATCATTACCATGTATACCGGAACATTTCGTTCCATTTATTTGACAATTGTTTATTTTAATTTGAGGTTTAACCGTTTGAAATTTACTTTTAAGGAGAATTCAATATGTTGTTTTTAAAAAGAAGCATGATTAGTCAGGAATTAATAATTATACATGCGAGAATAAATAAATGAATTATACTCATATGATAAAATTTAAAGTTGTTGAGTAATAAATAATTTTGACGTTATTTCCGGTATAAAGTCAATTTTGAAAAATTGTCTCTTAGCTAATACACTAAATATTTTTATTTTTTATTTGTAGGCCAATGTAATATAAATAAAAATTCTATATGACCTTTAAAATGCTTTAATGACCCAAACGTGTCATCACATTCATTCAGTCTCACGTGAATCGTTTCTTAGAACAGGAAATTCCTTAAAGATGGGTAGAGTACCTGTGATTCATTCATACCTTTTGTGGTTCGACAACATTTCGAGACCGGGTGAAAAAAAAAGTGGGAATAGTACTCATTACATACAACAACGGCATGTTATCGCGAAACGCTTGAATGAACATGTCGTCCAAAAGTTGCTCTACAACTTTTTTTTTGGTGTTTCTTCATCGCATATTTCTTCCTTGCCTTCTTTACACTACATCCCGGCGGTCGAGAACACCTTAAGCCGCCGCTAAGACCCAGCTTTTGCTTTGTCACATTTTCCACAATATACCTGTAGCGATAATTTACCTGTATTATCATTCTACCGGTTTTTAAATAAGATGGAATGTTTTTTATGTTCCTATAATTTGCCAAGCATGACAATTTTATTTTTAATTGCTAAAACTGACTTTTTATAAGTAGCTGTACGATTTAAATTTATTTAATTGCTAAATAACGACATATAATTATATAAATTCTTTATAGTATCGATTTCTGTTATACTGTTTTAACAAATATACGAATAATTGTTATACAAAAGCCTAGAGGGGTTCATAAATCACTAGTATTAACCATTAAAATGCCGCTATAATCGAAACATGACCAAGAGAGCGGTCAGTCGCTCGATGCAAGGTATTTTACCGCAATTCACCGGTGACGAAGGTGCGGGCAAATGGGGGGGAGAAGGGTATAGCATACGGCGAAAAGCCAGCAATAGGTAAGGAGAAGAAAAACAGTTCTTTGTCGGTCTGCTTGAGGATAAGACGGTGTCTTAAGGCGTCGTCTTCTTGCCTTCTTCGTTTTCATCTTAGAGCGCGAATTAAATGAGTATCGCAATTAAGCATAAATTTTCCTATAAAAAAAAGCAATTAAACAATTACCTTATATAACAACTGTTATACACTAGTTCTTAAAGATATACAACTTTATCTTTTTTTAAATATTAAACTTATTGCTAAAGAATACCTTACCTTCTCGGACTACCTGTTCCCCCTCAATTGAGGTGTGTGATTCAAATGGAATTCCCATGAACTGAAAAAGACTGTGTTACGTTACGTTTGATTCGTTGTTTTTTCTATTCTTTTATTTTTTTATTATTTCTTTAAATACTATACTATCGCCAATTGGCAGTTGTTGTTATATTTTTCTCTAGCTTTTTCTTTTCTTAAAAGCCACGAGGTGATATATAAAATTTAATTTAAATGTGAATTTTGTGGGGTGCAATCACTGCGTCTATTTTTTTTTTTGATAGTGTAATATAACAGTCTTAATAAATACACGTTAACAATGGTTCAGAGTATATCTTTCGTTGCAACGGTAATTGGTCTCTTCCTAATTACTGAAAAAAGTAAGTTATGACTTATTTTTAATGTCTTTAAGCCAACCAATTAAAAAAAAGAGAGACAAAGAAGGGAGAAGATACGAAACGAAGATCGAGAACAGTAGAAAAGATAACACGGAATCTTTTTCACACTAAAACGCACATTTAGGGCATTTATTAAATAATTTTTAATTGTTCGTTATTTTTTAAAATTTTATTAGTCAGGAATTTTCAAAGACTTAAACAGGAAACTTGTTTTTAGAAGGCTTAAAAATAGTTTTATATTATTATTATTTTTTATTTTTAAATTTAAATATGAATTCTTCATCAAATTCTTAATCCGGTGTTTATCTTAACGAGCACGGGCAAAAAATAAAATATCACAATTTTTTGATTGCCAAAAAACGAAACAGAGAAATCACAAGCAATAATTAAAACCGATAAAGAAGGTAAAGGCAAAACCAAAAACAATTTCCCATTAAAATGTGTAAAAAACAAAGCCCCCCAGAAAAAAAAAAGAAAATCAAATCGTGTTTTGGTCTCAATTCGTTGAGATCCGCTCCGTTTCTCCCCCCATTCGCGCTCCCTTTTTAAATTCCCCAGAATGGAACTATTTTCTTTTTTTTTTTAATTATACTTGCTTTGTACCTTCATCTTCGTAAGAAGCAGCATCTTGGGCGACGAGATGGACGCATTCATTACGTTCTTTTCTTAAATCCCGCCAAAGAAAAGCAAGCAGGTGGTTTAAGCATTTTACAATGTGGAAAGGGGGGGGGGGGGGGGGGGGGGGGTTGTACTCTCTTAATTATCTTACATAATTCCATCGTCTTAAGGTATTTCAAAATGCACGAACGGCGTTCTGGTCGCCGAGCAAATTGTAACAACATCTTAAAAAGAATTGTATAACAAAAAATAAAAAAAAATTAACCGCAATGAAAAAAAAAAACAAATAAAATAGGAAAGACAAATTTGCTATCATATTTCACCCTCAATCTTTGCAAAAATGTAATTGTAGAATTAAAAAAAAAATGTTTTGTTTTCCTTCTTTCCGGTGCTAAAAAGGGGTTATAAATCCCCTTCCTGTTAAAAAAAAATTGACTCTGATTCCCCAATATCAGGAAATTTAATCATGTGAAAAACCGGAAGTCCAAAAAAATGATAGAATATCTTCTTCGTAGTTGGCTTAAAGACTACCTTAATAATAAAAGTCCCTAATTATTTTTCCCCTATTTAGTTAATGCTATTTGTTACTTCTCACCGGAACTCCAGGGCTCATTTATAACTCAGGGAACAATAGCAGGGAATATAATACAATACAGTCAGATAAATATAACGGAAGATTCTATCCCGATTTGGGGAATTTGTTACAGGCGAATCGAAAATAATGTTATCCTAAAAATAAGGTATAATAAAACGCGGCAAAAATTGAAAATTTTCTAATAAAACGTCTTCAGTTCAGAGGAGACCACCTGTTACCGGTGTTTTAATTTAAAATTAGTATCCCGTAATGTTCTGAGGGTTTGTACAACTGATCCAGATTATATTTCAAAATGTTATACGAACGAGGATAAAGCTCTAGCATCTTGTCCCTCTGAGGATGACCTTAAAGATCCCTCAATGTACACGGAAATTACGTTATATAGTGAGTTTTAACATCCCATACTTACCATAGGGAAATAATAATAATAATATTTTCTATATACATAGAATATTTAGAAAATGACGGTGAAGAAATTCGTAAAGAATATTGTCCTATTAATGGACGATATAAAATTACGTATAATAATGATGATGGAGCTGAAGATTTTATAGAATGTTCTACATTAGATTCTGAATTAGATAATTGTCCTTCGACATCAGCAATGAATTTACGTTTTAAGAAATGCTCATTTGAAAATCATGAGATTACCTTTGAATGTTTAGGACATTGGGAAGGTGTTAATCAGTATAGGTATTTAGCTTTAAAGAATGCAGCTATATCTGGGAAAGATAAATTAGGACCACAATATCGATGTGCGGTAAAGTAACTATGGTCTTTCTTAAATCCCTAGATCCCTAAAATCTGGAATTTTATTTAGATTTATGAGGAAAATCAACAGACAGGCATTATAACAATTTGGTTTAGTAAGGATTCAACATGTTCAGCTATAACTAAGACTGTACAACAAAATCTTAATCCGAATAACCAAAAATTTCAATCTGAAGCGCTTATGCTATATCCGAATGAGCCGAGTATTTGGCCACATACAGAATTTTGCCAATTCCCGAAATGGGTACAGGGACACTGGGAGCATGTGGTCGTTAAAAATGATACCCTAATATTCCGTGATCAGACATCATTAAAGGCTTATACTATGAAATGTATAGACATTTTTAGTGATGACTATATTCTTGTATTTAGTCGTACACAATGGTAAGGAAATATTGTTTATTTGGTGTCATATTAAAAAAATTAAATTACTATTGTTTTTTTTTTTTTTTGATCGTCAATAGTGACGAAGAGGCTTATCAATGTCTTAAAATAAAAAATCGTAGTCCAAATATATTGGAAATACAATTGTCATCACAAATATCACACAATTTTACGGACGCGATATGTTCTGAAGAGAATTTTAATGATGACCGTTGGTTAACACAAGGTCGATTAGATCATAATTATGTTTATTCGCCTTGCCCAGTTAGTGGAGAATTTACGGGTATGATACCAGATGCAACAAATTTATGTGCAAAATTATCATCAGAATGTTTATCGGAGGATATTATGTACTATGAGGTATCAGCTTGTGGTCTAGGGGAAATTTATGAAGGTAAAATCAACTCAGATTTACAAAAAAAAAGCAATAGTAAAAAAAATCATTCAATTCAATGAATTTAGAGAGAAAGTATCGATGCTTAGGACAATGGGAGGAAAATGATTTAGTTTATACTTATACAAAACGGCTAGATGTTGGCACTTATGAATGTTTTGTGGGTATGATGACCTCTGATAAACATCATAAGGTGTTTATTAAAGAAGCTGGAGAGCATTGTCAGAGAAATGTTGATCCGTATCGATACGGCATGGAACTAAAGAAGATTGGTAAGGAAAACTACGTTTCTAAGACGTTTTAGTCGATTTACTAAAGGATTATATATCATTCAGCTTATTGCAAACGTCCGGCTAAGCCCATCCATCCCACACAACGTCACCAGAAGTCTGAAACTAGTTCTAGTGTACTACAGACGACAACAGTTCGAGCGGTATCGGCGGCCACACAGGTAGCAATAGATAATACAACGTATATCGTGGAGGTAACAACCGAGAAGCCTATTGATAACAATAAGGGTCAGAATAAGACGTCCGGAGGGGAGGGAGCGTTTATTAGGGCCACACCGTACTTGCTGATGGCCTGTATTTTGGCTTCGATCATATAAAATTCAGTTTTCCTCTCAGGAACCTTAACGAACTTGCCTCAGAATCTCTTTTTTTTTATAGATAATATGATTTTGTATATAGGTGTGATTATGCAGTGGTAATTTAGAAAAAAAAGGAATTTAATTTATAATTCTTTGCAGTTTATACAAATCTAGTGAGGAGATTTTTTTCTTTTGTTATCTATCTCTATCTTTAGAGTGAGATCTTGTTGCATTGTAAACCCAACCGATCACCCCCATCCCCTTTCAATTCAAAAAATCATTTATCTATACTTGCAAAAAAAACAAATGTGTGAAAATGTGTGTATATTTGCTTTTTTTTAAAAAAAAAGGAAAAGAAACCGACGACAGTATTCGAAGAATTTAAACATCGAATGATTATTTTTATTGTACTTAATTATCGTTAGATGAATTTGCCTATTTTATATATATTTTTTTCTCTATGTGTGTATATTCCAAAATATATATTTTTTCGAAATAATTTTCGTTTAATTAATTTTACCTGTTCCATGGGACCACTGGACTACCCACCACCCTCTCCCAAGATTAAATTCTGGGTGTACCTTAACTTTTAGGGATTGGATTATCGGGATTATAAAATAATAAACAATGTTATTTATTTAATAACCAGTCTGCATTTTATTCATTTATATAATTTGCGAATTTTCTTCTTTTTTTCTTCTTCTTCTTTTTATTTTGTTGTTTTCTAATGTACACATTCATTTTCTCCACAAGAAACACAAGTGTTTATTCATTTTTTTGTAATTTTTTCTTATTTATTTCACCTAAAATAATTTTCTTTGTCTTGCAATTATTATTTTTTTTTTTTTTGCAACTCTTACAATTAAACTCATTCATACGCACAAATGTACGCTCTGTTTTTTTTTTAACCAAGTTTTTTTTTCTCTTTTATTGCAATTTACTTATCAAAAATACATCTATACATAATTTTTTTTATTTTTCAATTTACCATTTTATTTTGTAACCGCCGTCTGTTTCCCCATATCTTTCTCTATCTCTTGCTTTCTGCCACTTTTACATTATATATATATATATTTTTTTTTTTAAATCGGAATTTAAGAGACAGACACAAACTACCAAAATAAAATAAATAAATTCAAAATGAGAACTCCTTTCTTGTAAATTTTCATGAAGCCAAACAAAAAAAAAATTATTCCGGAGAGACAATCAAAATTGAATACTTTAATTATTTAAATAATAAACTATAAAAAAAACAGCACGCAATGAATTATTTATTAATGATAGTGTACGATTCTTTTTTTTGTAAGTAAACAAATATTTTCTGTTTGTCGTTATTCACTTCAGCTTTATTCAATTTTTTAATATATTTCTGTTTCTTTGTTTTAGCATTTATAAAAAATGGCATTACTTACTTAGTATATTACAAAGTTCTTTGTTTTGGTTTAGATTCAAACAAATTCTCCTTAGCCTGCGCTTCACTTTTTTTTTTAACTTTTCACTGTCCTTGTACATTTTCTTTTTCTTCTTCTTTTCACATAACGGTACTTACGGCTATAGAACAAAGTAAGGGAAAGACATTACGTATGACTAAAAACAGAAAATATAAACGTAAATTTTTTTCTCCATTTTTTTTCTTTTTAATTAATTAAACTTAATGCTCCTTGGCCTTCCTATTCACATGTTTCTAAGTAAATGTATAATTTAATATTACCTAAGAAAAACAAATCAAATTAGAGCTCAATAAAGGGGCATGTACAGGTGACGTATGACAACTCACACTGTTTTCTCTCTTTTCTTCTTTAAATGAGCCTAAATCTAACTCAAGTTTTGACAGTTGCATTTTTTTTTAAATTTCTCCTTATTTAAAAATAACTGTAGAACGGTAATTCTTTCATGCTTCTTTTAGTTCAAACCTAAGGTAAAAAATTACTTTTTTCCAAAAAAAGAAAATAATAAAACTAAAAACAAATATCTTAATCTGTATAAACAATGTACGGTGAATTGCTATCCAAATCGGTCATCTCAACTTTTACAAAACTTTGATTGGGTATGGCCATTGTATTTCGATTTGCTGCAACTGAATTCCTCCTATTTAAATTAAAATTAGATAGAAAAAAGAAAATATTAGAGATTTTTAAAAAGAAGAACTTACTTTGCTTTCGCATGTGTTAATATGTGGGATTTAAGATTTGTCGATTGTGCGAATTTTTTATTACAGCCATCAAACGGGCAAACGTAAGGTCTATCCCCAGTGTGAATTCGGACATGAGTTCTAAAAAAATGAAAAATATATATATGTTTATATATTTTAGGCTAGATTTTCTTGCAATAATTTACCTTAAATTGAAATCAAGTGAAAATCTCTTTCCGCATCCCTCGAAGGTGCACTGGAATGGCTTTTCACCAGTATGAACAAGTTGATGTCGTTTCAGTTTGGAACTTTCAACAAAAGCTTTACCACATTCAGCACACACGTGAACTCTTGGCCCATGCGTGTGCAAATGTTTACGCATCGCTGAATTATCACGGAACATTTTATTACAGCCTTTGTGCGGACATGCTAAATAAAATTCCAACTAAAAAAAAATCCCTTGCTTAACACCAATAATAAATTACCTATTGTCCTATCATGCATATCATTCCCAGTATTATTCTTTTTCACTTTAAGTTTATGACCAGGACGTGCAAATTCAGCGAGTTGTTTTGGATCTGATAAATCTAGGCCAGGTACACAATCCTGTGGAATTTTTTTTCCTGTCATATATTCTGTATAATCTGGATCTGGTTCAGGATTAGATCCTTCGTCATCGTCAGATGTTCCGGATGCCCACATTGTAACACTAAATTCACCTTCCATTGTTTTTATTTGAACCTGTTTCTGTTCCCATCGTCGTGGTTTACTTGGTGCCTGTTCCATTGTTATTATATCTTGTGGATTGCCTGTTCGAATCCGACTAACTAGACTTTTAGTTTTTGGTTGTTGAGGATTTTTCCTTTTTCTATTTAAGATTATTATCAAGAAAAATATTATCACCAAAAAAATAATAACAGAAAAATAAATAGCATGATATATTTTACAATGGGGCAATTACGGGGATGATTTTATTAATTTAAAAAATGAAAAACGAATTAAAAATATTATTTTCGGTGCAAGGATATAAATGAAACCGCTTTGCACCTTACCTTGACGGCCCCGGTGTAGATTCAACATAAATTTCTCCAGCAAATGATGAAACATCACCATATACACACAACGGGTCACCAGAAGCGTCCAGGACCTCTTCATGCCCTTGAATATTTGATTCTGTTTGCAATATGACTTCTTCTGATATAAAAACTGCATAAGAATAAAATTGTTTTTGTAAATAATATATTTTTCGGTTATTATTTACCATCATCAATATTTTGCATCATAAGGCCTTGGGAATCTTCTGTTTCGCATGTTACCTCCTCATACTGGTCATCGGCTACTCCAACCTCATAGTGCTCATAGGGTACTCCGATATCGTTAAAGTGTTCTGTATCAACGACCTCAACGATGGATGAATCGGATATTTCCACCTCGCACATGATGTCCTGGTGTGACATGGTCTAAATAGTTTTATTTCATTCATTACTAACCTGGCTAGCTAATTTTTTTTCGCTGACTTAACTAGCTAGACTAGCCTATTAAGAAAAAAAGTGGGGACAGAACAAAGGGGGGAAAGGTTTCAAAAGAGTGGAATTCATAAGATAATTTCTATTTTGTGAAGAATGCTAGAAAAAATAAAATGTCATCTTCAGCCCGGCAAAAATGACAGTTCTTGTTGTGTTGTGACATCTGTGCCATTTGTCAAGGTGTGAATTTTATTTGATGTACGAATGATTTACAGGAGCGCGCTGTTTTTTTTCAACTGCTTGAAGATTATGGGGGTAGAAGAGAGGAGTCTATTTAGTTTATAGGATTTAATGAGAGATTGTTAATTAGATATTTTTGGGGAGTTTTTTTTTCTTGAGTGCTGGAAAGAACATTCTTACCTGTGTGACGTACTTTTTCTGGTCACAGAATGCTTGAGGTGCTGTTGCTAATAGACTTCTAGTTCCCTGTTGCCTCTGGGAGCACTAATTCCCGGTAGGAGGAGGGGTGCAGGCAGTGGAATAAAATTCTCTTTGGGGTGCTCCACTGGGTGAATACCTTTTTAGTATAAGAGCACCGATAAATTTTCTTTCTTTTTTTTTATAAATCGAGCAGCTGTCACTGTATATTTATTTAATCAGAAAAAAAACCACACACATCATACGCTGGAAATTCATAGAAGTTTTGATACTAAACCGGCGGGGCAAGTCTATAGGGGAAATTAATAAGAAAACATAAAATTGTTGGTCCGTTTTCGCCGGGGGTGGAGAGAAGGGTAGCTGGAAAAGTAGTTAGTTCCCTTCTTGCCGATAATTGCACTTTTTTTTATCTTTATATATTTTTAAACATTTTTTTCTCCCGTCAGAAAATTTACTTAGTTAATTTTCGGATTTTATACAATGCCTCCAATGCACCGACTGGAACAACATAAAAGAAAAATATAAAAAAAATAAAATACACTCCCGCAAAGCGGAGGGAACCCGGGGGCGATGGTTCTTTTTGTACCTTCGTAATTTCCACTGTTTAAAATTTTTATTAAAGTTATTTTTTTGTCACTTTTAAGCCGGAAGATTTTCGGGGCCGTCTCCTCTAATACTATAATGTCTATGTATATATATTTTATTGTTTTGCTTTTTACCTAAAGCCGTCGAAATTTTTTACCGTCCGTTTAATGAATAGATTGAATAAACGCGAATTGCGCACATTATCATACCCCCCCGATAAATTAAGTGAACAACGTTAAGACGTGCCGTCCAGACGGCAGTAAAATCGCGTCCGAAAAACGCCAATATGATTCTGATTGTAAATAAAACAAATATTTTGTTTATTTAAATATGTCTGCCAAACATGGCGTCCAATTTATTTAATTCAAGAACCAAAAATGGCAGACTATTCCAAAATGGCGTACGACCGAAGAGAATTTTTACTCGCTTACTGTATCATACTAACTGAAAACGTCAATTCTCGTCAATTTCTTTGAATAAATGAACGAAAAACTGCACAGACATTTAACGAAATTGAACTGAAGTCGTGTGAATGTGTGTGCCTATACCCCACCATGTGTGTATGGGCAAGAAGAAGATCATGGTCAATTTTTCTCGGAAGCGTGGTAAAAATATTCCAATTTTCTATGTTTCTTTTGTCTTGTAAATTTTTTATTTAATTTGTCTTGTTTTATTATTATTTTTTCTTTTATTGACAACAATCTATTTAATTAAACAAATTGATTGATAAAAAATGATTTAATTGTGTGCGTCAATATGCGATCTTGTCATATTGTAACCACCTTTCGTCCAGTTTTCATTGTTGCTCTTCATATGGCAGTTCGTTTAGTCTTCTTCCAATGAGGACTTTTTATGAAATGTTTTCAATAATAATTACTTAATCATTTAATTGAGTACTTTATGTAATAAATAATTAGATTAAAATCCATTATTAAAACTAAGTAATTCGAATAGCAATGTAGAAATCTTATTATGATACGATATTACCAGATATATATGACATTAAAATATTCACCACGGCATTAGAGAATTGTCAAAGAGATTGTCAAATATTTTCACCATTGTGACCATCTGGGACACCGTAGACGGAATTGTTTTGATAAATTTTAATTCTTTTCGGGAATAGTTTTAGAGTATAGACGGGTTAATTAATTCCCGAAATTAATACGTTTAAAAACAAATTATGGCATACGCAGCGATAAATTGTTTATTGAAAAGAGCAACGGCTGTTGCGTCCCGAAAAAATTTACTGCAAAATTTCGGAGCCATCTCAACAGCTGGGTTAGTTAATAGTAAATTATTAATTTTTATCGTGATATTAGCAGTTTAAAATGGAATAAAAATAAATAATATTTACTTCGTATTTTTGTTATTGTTTTATCGAGTATAAAATGTATACAACGTCAGGGAATCTTATATAATCAGATTAGGTTATAGAAAAATTATTCTAAAGCCGGATAATCGTCGTTTTAGAAATTCTAATTATTTATTTATATAATTAGTCAAAATCGTGGCGCTGCAAAATGGTATCCCGATCCTGAATTTATTCAACAATTCAGCGGAGCGGTCATGTATCCGGATGAAGTGACCTCCCTATGGAAGGTTCCACCTTATAGTGGTAAAATAACTCCGGTCGAAAAATCGGTGAAAAATTTGACTTTAAATTTTGGGCCACAGCATCCTGCTGCTCACGGTGTATTACGCCTTGTTCTAGAACTCGATGGTGAGGTAAAGTCAATAGTTATAAAAATAAACGATTCAGTACGATAAATTAATAATAATAAAAAAAAATTCATATAGACTGTTGTACGGGCTGATCCACACATTGGTCTACTACATCGTGGTACGGAAAAATTAATTGAATACAAAACGTATACCCAGGCTTTACCATATTTTGATCGACTCGATTATGTTTCTATGATGTGTAATGAGCAATGCTATTCTCTAGCTGTTGAAAAACTTCTAAATATCGATATACCGCTAAGAGCTAAATATATCCGAAGTAGGTTTGTAAATTTCTTATATAATTTATTAAGAAAGTAATTATTCCAGCCTTATTTGCCGAAATTACAAGGATTTTAAATCATATTATGGCCGTGGGTACTCATGCATTGGATATAGGTGCTCTAACTCCATTTTTCTGGCTATTTGAAGAACGGGAGAAAATGATGGAGTTCTATGAGCGTGTATCTGGTGCTAGAATGCATGCAGCTTATATTCGACCTGGAGGTGTATCTCTTGTAAGCCAATTATCTTAAAAAATTAAATTGGTAGTAAAATATAAAATTAATCGTATACAGGATATGCCACTTGGATTAATGGATGATATATACGAGTTTGCATCAAAATTCTCGGAGAGATTAGATGAAGTTGAGGATGTATTAACTACTAATCGCATCTGGGTTCAGCGGACAGTCGATATAGGTGTTGTTAGTGCTGAGGAAGCTTTAAATTATGGTTTTAGTGGTGTTATGTTACGTGGTTCTGGTATAAAATGGGATTTAAGGAAGCAGCAACCATACGATGCCTATGATTTGGTAGATTTCGATGTACCAATAGGTACAAAGGGTGATTGTTATGATCGTTACTTAATTCGTTGTGAAGAGATGCGACAATCATTGCGTATTATTGAACAGTGTTTAAATCAAATGCCAGCCGGTGAGATAAAGGTTGATGATGCTAAAATATCACCACCATCACGACATGAAATGAAGACATCTATGGAAGCTTTAATACATCATTTTAAGTTGTTCACGCAAGGATATCAGGTGCCACCTGGGGCAACGTATACCGCTATTGAAGCGCCAAAAGGAGAATTTGGAGTTTATTTAGTTTCTGATGGTTCTAGTCGGCCATATCGTTGTAAAATTAAGGCTCCAGGTTTCGCACATTTAGCTGCACTTGAGAAAATTGGTCGTCAACATATGTTAGCCGATGTTGTTGCTATTATTGGTACATTGGATGTTGTCTTTGGCGAAATTGATCGATAAATAGAAATTAGTTTTTTTCTGAAGAGAAAAAAGTATATAATTTTATGCTGTAAAGTTTAAAAAAATATATATGTAAAATAAAGAAAATAAAGGAAATAAAAAAAAGGTGTTTTTAATTTTCTTGTATATCCAGAAAATAATTCAGTACACAGTTTTATCTTATTATAAAATTAAATAAAAATTAATTCACGTACAGTAAAAAAGATCGCCGCACTTGTAAACAAACTGGCTTGCTTATAAGTCACCTGGGTTCTAGTACAAATTAAAAACGAATTTAGTCCATAAAACTGTGAGTTGCAAATTGTAGTAGATTGTATAGGGAAAGAAGAGCTTAAATAGTACTAGTTCCTGATGTACAGGAAATGAATGAAGAAATAATGAAAATGCAATAAATCTGTAGGAATATTAAATAAATAAGTAATAATTAAGTAAATTAATAGAATAAGAAATTAATGGCGGATATGGGTGGAATAATTAACTAAAAAGCCAAAAAATTTAGGTCTCATGACGTCATACACCCAAAACATGCAGAACTAGGACTGAAAAGGGTCGGTTAAATAAATCGTGTATAAAAATTCAGTGAATTAATTAATTAGATATTAAATTGAGAACGATGTTAAATCTGAAGAGGTAGATGGATTACTGATGGATTAACTGAAGGTGCGCGCACTACGAGAGACTGAACCGTCTGTGCATAGGGTGGACTTATTTTTTGTTTTTTTTTGTTTTTGTTTTTTGTTTAAATAACATTTCTGTATTTTTCTTCTGTGGGCTCACTCTGGATTAAAAACTTCCATTCATAGTCTGAACGCGGTTTGCGAAAGTTCGCGGGTCCAAATTATTAACTAATATTATTTTTTTTTTTAAATGATAAAACGAATTTAATTTATGCCTAAAAAAATTCCAAAATACTTCGCAGTATCTGAATATAAGATAAATTTAAAAAAAAGAAAATTTATAACAGCTTATTTGATTTATTTATAAATTTTTTTTTCTCGTCGTGATAAGAAGTGCCATATTTATTATTGTTTTTTTTTTTTTTTTTTATTCTGATATATATGTATATATATTTTTTTTATTAATAAGAGAAGAGAATGCAACGTTTTGTAAAATTTTTTCGTCGTTGGTGTTTTGGTCGAAGTGATAGCCCTGATTTACAACAATCGAATAATAATCGTAAAAAATTACCAAAAGATTTTGGTGTCTATGGTATAACAAAAAATTATAATTATCGCCATCGTAATCGTTCTCGGATACCAACAACAGATTGTGTTGAAATGGTTTACGAAATATCATCACCGACATCTAGAAAATCTAATTTATATTATAAATCGAATAAAAATCAAAAACATAGGGGTACTTTAGAGGGATGGCAAAAGTTACGAGCCAAAAGGACAATCACAGGAAGGTATAAAAACAAAAGTAAAAGTCAAAACTTAAAAAAAAATCAAAAAAAAAACATAAAATGAAAAAAATTATTTTGGAGAAATATTTTATTTATTTATTTATTTTTTTAAAAATATAATTAGGGAATTACGACGTAATGGACCACCCGTTAAATTGCGCTCCTATTTAAGACGACCACCAAACACAGGAAGATTAACGGAACGTATCCCGAACGAGGCGTTTGGAAACACAAACCATCGACGAGGTCACATCCGGTGTCCAAGCAAGGGCCAATGGGTGTCTCTAGGGTCTGAGGATGCCACCGATGAATTCGTTTATCGTCCCTTTACTAGAGTACGATTCCTTTTAGAGCCAATAATGGAGCTTAATGAAGAAGAGTGAGGATAATTTTTCTAAAAAATATTCACTATATAATTATGTTGTTTTTATTCCAAATTAGATGCGAAATAGGAGATCCGCAAGAGGAGGACATTGAGCAGGAAATTGAAGTATTCACTGGAAATCAAGATGAAACGGCAATTGAAGTAATTCATCCGCTTGTGGAATCTTCTCAACGGTCTAAAACATCAAGAATTATTAAAACGGATGCAGAAACATATGTCACACTACATAAGGAAACGAATACTATAAAAAATCGTTATGATGAAAATTCAACAAAATTTCTACAATCAACAAGAAATGATCATCGTGGGAATGATAATAAGACTACAATTAAACCAAAAGGATTAACATTAAAAGCCCGACGAGCATGCGGATGCCATGGGGTATGTCGGGGAGACTATATGAAACTATCAACATTCACGAACCCTTTTTTTTAACCCTTTATTTTAGTGTAATCAACCAATATACGAGGAAATTCTTTAGAGAAAAAAAACAGCGCAATTATACCTGATTAGTATTTTTTGATTAATATTCTAGTAGTAGTTACCAATTAGAATTAAAAAAAAAATAGAACACAACAAATGTATATTTATTCTAATACTTTTAAGAATACATTGAACACAAAAAATATTATTGTTTATTTATTATTAAGAAATTCTTTCGAATCAAAATAATCTCTGCAGCGGCTGGTTATCGATTTTGCAACACAATACCTTGCACCTGTGCGGGGGCTATAAAAATATTAGCAATGATTATAACTTGACCATCAAATGGACGTCGACCACCAAATGGACTCGTGTACAAGTAAGTACCATAGAGAAAAAGAAAAACAAAACTTTCGAATTACTCTAAGGTGAAAACACAGGTGCTCTGCAGACCCCACCGTTCTATGGAAATTCTTTGCGATAAGAAGATTATTTAGAACACCTTCTGGCTGAATCGCTAAACAGCCAAATTCGCCGTAGAACAAATGGTCAACAGTTGGGACACTATAGAATACCATAGAATGTTTTAATTAGTATTTAAAAAAATATATAAAAAAGGGAAAAAAATAGGACTTTTAGTATTATGACAAAATGACTGTTATAAGGCTAAGTAAATATTTAAAATGTACGATAGGGATTTAAGTTTTAAATAAAGCAAAAACAAAAAAATGACAAAAAACTGTGTTTTATATTTACAAAAAAAAAAAAAAAATTCAAAGGCCTACTTGAAAAATAAGATAAACAATTTTTTAATTTAAATAAAGGTAAGTTAACGGAAAAAATCTGGAACGAGTAATAATAGGGACAATGGTAAGTAAAATGACAGAGGAAATAGTATTAGAAACGAACGGAAAAAAATAAGTTAATAATAGTAGGGGCGAAGGAATGTTTGGAAAATAAACAAATACGAGTATAAGAAGGAACAAACAAGCAACGGACAGGAAATATGGCAGTCGGGAACCCCCGTTTGCAAGAACGCGCCGCTATGGCAGCACCAGAGGGCCGTTGCCGCTTTTTGTATGGGGCGGCGCCTTGTTGCGGTTTCTGGTCGCCTAGTGCATCAGAAAATTTTCGCACTTTCCGGCCGTCTTATACTCTGCTTGACGAGGTGCCTAATGGCGGAGGGGCTGTGGGTGTAGGCGGGCGGCGTGATCTGTTATACCTTTCGCAGAGCTCGTTTCCGACCGTTTCGATTTGTTTATTTTGACAGGTCGGCCATTTTAAAAGGCAGAATGCGCGGAAAATAAATTAATTAACCATTTTTCTCTTTGTACTAGATTTATTTATGTATTTATTTATTTTTTTTCTTTATTGGCGAGATTTAAATAATCGATTATTTAGAAATCGAAATCATTCTTTTTAGTCTGTAATCGAATTATTTAATCGCTCAGGGACTGCGTAACGACTTTTTTTTTAAATTTATAGATCTTTTTATTTTTATCGCTCAGGGACTGCGTAACGACTTTTTTTCTTTTTTTTTAAATATATAGATCTTTTTATTTTTATTTATTTAGAAATATATAAACACAGAAAAAGTTTCTTATACATTCGAGTTTTTCTTGCAATATTAGGAAAAAAATTTTAGAATCGCTCATACAGTAAATTAACCACTAAAATTACTTTTGAAAATCATTTTACAATTTTTAATGCCTATTCTCGATAACATTTCAAGTTTTAAGTAAAAATTTGAATTTTCCTGTTTAAAAACATTTTTTTGCACTTTTTACATGTTTTTCATAAAATTTCAATTTTGAAGCAAAAATTTGAATTTTCGTGTTTTTGTTACTTTTAAATTTATTTTTGCATTTTTAACTCATGCTTTCGATAAAATTTCAATTTTTAAACAAAAATTGGATTTTTAACCAAAAAATGGATTTTTGAACAAAAATTGGATTTTCATGTGTTTTTTGCAATATTTGCCAATTTTCCGCCCTTTTGGTGTAGAAGCATGTGTGGCGCCATCATGCAGCGAACACAACATTATAAAAGGATAAATAAAATAAATACTCCTAGAAATGTGCAATTTATTTGCCAGTAAATGTGGAATGTTATGAATGAATATTTATGAATGAAAGAACTCAGCTTTCCAGTACGTTTTTAATTACCCTACTTTACGAGTAAAAGTTTCCAATGGTAGCACTACGATTTCCATTTGTCATTAAATTTTACTATTTCTCTTTATTTCGCTCATTCAAGAGCTAAAACAGGGATTTAAGCTATTCTTAGATTGTCCGTCATTGACCCTTGTAAATCCCTGGCTAGGGGAAAACGCCTGGAAATTAATGAATTAATTGTTACCACGCCCATTTTGAATACTTTTTTTACTTTGTATATGACCGGAAGCGGAAGTCACATTGTGGTGTTTTTAGCGCCATCTTACCGGAACTACATCAACGACAATTTTATCAACTGTTAAAAATTCCACCGAAAAAAGGGAAAACGAAACGGAAATGACGTCTTCGAAAGAAATGCACTTGAGACGAGATAAAAAATTTTACATCATAGAAAAATTATTAAATAAGATCTTTTTATCACGATTAGCACCACGATTAGCCCCACGATTAGGCCCAGATTTTTACACGTTGAGTTCCACATTCAATTCGAGATTTCTCCATTAGTTCTTTTAGAATTTTATTTATTTAATTTTTTTTTTTAATTTCATAAAATTCTTCATTCCCGCCCGTTTCAGTTTCTCGGTGGCGCGCGCGGGAATTGGTTGCGTTGTGAAGGAAGTCATTTTAAAAAAATAGTGAATAGCATTTATATCTATTAAATTTAAGTTAAAAGTAGTGGTTATTGATGTAATAGTTCTTTATAATTAGTTTAAATTGTGAAAGTGTTGTGTTGTGTTGAAAAAAGGACGAAAATGTTTGCTTCAAGATTTCCAAGTAAGTGCCTTTTAGCAATTTAATTAAAATTTATTTTATTCAATTATAAATTATTTTCCTGGGTTTCTTTTTGCACTATTTATTTACATTTAGTACGTTAAAATACGTTCATTTCGTTAAATGAATTAAAATTTATGATAAAATAAAAATTTCATTTATGACAAAGGAAGTGCCATCGACAATTACAAACATTTTCATTTTGAATTAATTTTTTATCGCTATAGGAAAAAAATGTGCATTTTAAAGAGTGTTAGGAAATTAAAAAACGATTATTTTTAATTATTTCGAATTAATAATTAAAGACGGTGAAAATAAGTTAAAGAACCTCCAAATTTGAGTTACACACAAAAAAAAAATCGTTTTCTATGCTTCCTCGAATGAACCGTCCGGCTTTAAGCTGTAACGTATTTTTGGAATTTAAATTTTTTAATTAAAATTAGAACATTTTATGTATCAGTAGTATTTTATTTTTATATTTATTACATCAATCTTCCACTCAAATGTAAGTTTTCGGAAGACATCGTGGGAATCTTTGCACCGATTTAATTCTATTAAAACTTCAATCTTATCTTGCAATTTTAATTCTAATCTTAATTCTCTATGATTCCTGTTTCGGGAATTTTCATTTTTTTTTATACTATCCCGAACGCCATAAGCAATAAATCTAATACTATTAAAATAAAAAAGAAATAAAATACCTTGCATCATTCTGCCCCTTCATTGAGAATTATCCTTTATTTATTTTCGATATTATTTTAATTTACAAAAGTTTCTATGACAGAGTTTTTATTATTAAAAATTTTTAATTTAGATAATATTTTTATTTATTTTTCGGAAAAAAAAAACAAATTTTTTTCCTAATACAGAAGTTAATTAAAATCCCATTTTAATTATCAGAATGATAAAAAAATGGTCGTATTTATTTTCCTTATTATTTTTGTTCTTTGGTATTGTAATCATTATACAAGTCTGTGAAAATATAACTGGAGTGTTTTTGTTTTTCTACTCGTATGTTAAATAACTTTTTTTTTTTTTGTTTTTCTGTATATGTGTATATATATAAAACTTATTTACAAAAGGCTTTTGTTTTATTTAAAAGCAATTGCTTTTTTTCTGGAAAGAGAAAATAATGGCGAAAATAAAGCTTTCAGTTGCTAGTTATAAAAAATAATAATAATAAAATAAATGGACGATATTTTCTTTAAATATTTCTTAAATACTATTAATACATTCATCCGGCTTAATTATTTTATATATATATTTAATAAATTAATTGTGAGCACTATTAATCAAATTACAAAAATTTTTGTATTTAGAATCTTCCCTAAAAATTTATTCCTGACAGCTTATTAAAAATTTTATTGTATATTCACACTAACAACTGAAAAAACTTTTTAAATAGTATTGGGAACTAAAATAATAAACGAAATTATTATGTTTTCCTTTTCACATACGTACCGTTCGTTTTTGTACTTTTAAAGCAAGTTTAAGGCAACTATCGGTTTTGATGGCATGCCCTTGATAGGCGATTTGTAGGTTCAACTTTTTTATTCTTTTTTTCACTTTTATTTTAAATTAATTAATTTATTACTTTATATATGCATATTTAAAAAAAAATATATAAAACTAAGCCAAATTTATAAAATATATTAACTTAATGCTTCCGCTACGAACAAGCACATTCTAGAACTCTCATATCGCTCCATGTAGAAACCTTAAGTTTTTTATTATCATTCTCATCAACATGGAGTACTTCTAATTCGACAAGTTTTGATGGTGCACAGCATGGTCTTGGTGCCTTATTACGATCCTGTTTCCATATTAAACTTTGTAAGAATGCATGATGATGTGCTGGATTATATCTAGGTGGACATTTTCCTCTACAATACCCGGCATCAAAAACTTTCGGTTGTATAATAAATTCGAAACCTTTTATTTCTTTAAATACTACTTCCATTGTATGTCGACAGCATTTCTGATTCTCTTTATAACAATCCGTTTTTCTTGGTTTCCTACGGCCATTCTGCATAAAATGATGATGCTGTCTAGATCGTTTTTCACGGTGTGTTCCATATGTACCGATTATATTTAATACCGGATTCGAATCTGGATCTGTATTTATTGATAAATCTTCAACAATATGTGATCCATATTTATGGCAATTATCACAATGGATTTCTAGTCCTAGATTTGCTTGTGTACCACTAACCCATCCTTTAACAGCTTTTGTTACATCAAATTCTAGCCATCTACTTGAAATGACTGATTCAATATTAATTTCTTTACTATCAAGCCATATTTTACCATAGGGTTCAATAAGTTGATAAACTTTTAAAGTTAATATCTCTTTATCATGTCCATTATCATGATGGAAATGATTATCTATTTTCGATTGATGATCATTTCTCTTAGTTACTAGTAATAACCGGAGATTGGCTTCATCTATATCGTTTTGGATATTATCATTATTATTTAAATTCGTTGCATCGATTTTTAATGGGAATCTCATATATACAATATTTCCCGGAAATGTAGAACGTCTACGTCGTCGTCTATTTGAATACTGCTTTGTTTCAGTTAAGTTTTGTTTATATGTCTCAATTGTTGGTAATAATAAATCATCATATTCACTAATATCCATTTTATATAATTGGCTTAATTCACGCTTTTTACGTTTATGGACTAAATCAAGATATTCCCTGTATTTTTTTACATACTCCTCTTGGCTAACATTCATCTGTAAAAAAGTGTAAAAAAAAATTTTAAAAATTATAAAATCAAATTCACTCTATTTTATTATTATTATTATTATTATTTTTTGTTTATAATTGAAATTAATATCAGAGAAATATTCCTTCCCATAAACCAGTAAATCATGTCTTGTTTTTTTGTTCATCCCACCCAATTAAATTATAATTGCAATTTTCTCTTAATTATTTAATAAATTGCAAATGCAATAGAGAAGATGGCATTTAAATGCATATGTTTATCATCTCGTGTAGGATTCTTCGAATTCACCTGTCATCTACCTGAGAATCGTATAGTAAGGAAAAAAAAAATAAAAAAAATAAATATCCACAGTGAAAGGTATGCTCATACATTGGAAATATGTTACAATCACTTTCTGCAGAAATTAGTGAATATTTCATAAACTATAGAAATTACAAAGCATCTCTCAATGGAAAATAAAAAAAAAAAAACTTTGTCGCCGTTTTTCCCTTTTACCTCTATAGGTAAAAAAAAATTAAATACAGGTGAAATAAATCGAGATTATTTTACATAACCGGTCGGTATCATCATCATCATCATCGTATATCTAATTTTGAACAACATCGTTCAGGTCATCGAAGATAACCCGCGCTTGGTATATTTGTAGGTGAACAGGTTTTTTTTTTCTTTAATTTGAATGTCTCTCGTACTGTCCAGGTAAAATATAGAGATGAAAATTAATTAATAAACAAATTTATTTATTTCCCTTTCCCCTTTAACCTCTGTTATTTCTGTTACGATGATGATCCATAGGAGTTTTTAAACAGCATAATCAAATTTTTGCAATATTTGAGTTCTCCTTGGCATATTACCACCTGTTCAGGTGCATATTACGAGACATTAAAAAATTATTAAGCTTGTTAGAGAGTTGTAGAGTGTATGTCGACAGACTATAGAGAATTTAATTGGAAGAACTTAATAATTCTGTTTTCTATTTATCTATTTTTTTTTGTTTTTGTTTTTGTTTTATGAAAGCCAGTAATTCAATAATTAATTATTAGATTTATTTAATTGATACGTAAAAGAAGATTTTCTATTATTTAAAGTCTTAATCAAACATCGATGAACTTTAAAATAAATAGGCGTAGTATTTTATAAAAAATATTCCCATCGGATGCATGACACATGAAAATTTTTGAAATTCTTTAGTACCTGATAGAATCAAAATAAATAATAAAAAAAATAAATAAAAAAAAAACATAAAAAATTGAAAAATATCCGATGATTATCGCATCCTTGGAAAATATGCGAAATGGGTTGGCGCCATATGTGAATTTATTGAACAGACCTAAATTTAGCCCATTAAGGCGGGGGGTCGGGGGCGTCGAATTAAAAAAAAATTTAATATATTTATAGCAGTTTTGTGCCACGTGATTTTGTTTATACGATCCGAACGGATCAAGTAGGTTATGTTTTTTTTCGACTTATTTAGCGCCTCAACATTACGCAGGAATTTTTCTCCAATTTAAAAATGTTGACGACATCAATGGAATTTCCTAATGACGACGCCAATGTGGAAATTCCACGTATAAAAAATACAAAAATTTATTTTTAAATTTATATAGTACTATAGTAGGTAGTTTTTTTTTTTTGGTATAGTACAACATGTCCCTTTATTATAGTTAAGTTTTTTTTTTTTTTGTAAATTGTTTTATTATTATACAATCCTCTAATATTCCTTTATTTTTCCTTTTTCATTAAAAAGATTATAAATAAATAAAAATAAAAAATACAAAACTCGAACAACTCAAAAAATCTCTTGTAGTAGGTGGTCTTCCGGGTTTTGCTTCTTTTTTTTTTGTTCTTGTCCCGAAAAAGCTTTCTTTTATGTTTTTCGAATGCTAATTATAAAAAACCGGGAGCAAAATAAAATACGAACAAAAAACAAACAAAAAGAAAAAAAAGGAGAAATCGATAAAAATTATGTTACCTATTAAATTTTTAGGCTATTTTCTCCCGTAGCTATTTTCAGAATCTCCAGGAATAATTCAGTACAAAAGAAAACAAAAGAACCTCTTTTTTCAAGATCAATTAAATTATTCCTACGCTTAAGCACTAAAATTCGATTAATGCATTCTTAGCATACGTGCGCAAATTACGCTATAAACAAAAGATTCGAAAATTTATGTGAATCATCACAGATCGTATGTAATTTTTTCTCGATGGGTAGAGGATGTGTTTGTTTTTTTCTTCTTTTTTTAAAAAAGAAAAAACATTATTATTAAATTAGCTAAGGTATCCATTGTTCTAATAAAATCTATACTTTGCCCATTTCCTTAATATTTTTATCTTCAAAGATAGATTCCCTTCTATAACACCTGCAAACATCCGCTAAGAATGGGAAGAGTATCTAAGAATGAAGATCTCATAGTACAAAATAGCGTATAGAATTTTATTTTATTTATTTTTTTGTTTTTAAATTCACAAAAATGAAAAGCGAACATGTGCTTCGAAATGTTCATTCTTCGGTTTTTTTTTTTTTTCAAATATTTGTGTAGGTGTAAAGCATTCTGAAAAACTATTTAATTTCCAGTATACCATAGTCTGTTTTTAGACCTGGAACGGAAGTTAAAGTAAATAAATTAGAAAATTTTAAATGGTGGGTGGGATGCAATGGAAATCTTTTTTTAGTTTCCCCTTTAGCTGTAAAAGTCTTAAGTCTTGGTGTTTAGTAATTTGTTTTGAATTGAAAATCAATCAAACCACAAAAATCAGCATCAAGCCATTTTTAGAGCATTTTATGGGATGTGGACCACCATATTCAAATCATCTGGGTGGGCTAAACCAGGTGATGAATCCCATTTGTTTTTAATAAATCATCAAAGTCATTACAAAAAATTTTAATAGCTCCTTTTTGGAATATAAAACATTTTGAAAATGTTTTTAATAAAATTTATAAATAGTCTAAAGATAGTCTATGACTTCAAAGGAATATGATTCAGAACATTTTAAAGCAAAAAATTTATTACTATAATCGTGCAGGTGTAAGAATAGAAAATTATAATTCAAGTTAAATTATTTTATCTCTTAAATCCTAATTTAAAATCTCCTCTTCATTTTTTTTAACAAATAAATCTTTTTTAAAAGATTTCAGCCCAGAATTCTTTTTTATTAGAATATTAAAAAAAAATCTATATAAGAAAAAAAAAAGAATACTCAAGAATAAGTTTCTGCTTTTCCGTTTACCTAATTTAAAAGGTTTTTATTATAAATCAAAATATTTGGACATTGGTTAACGTTTTTTTATCCTTGTCTGCTGGACCCTTCATCTTGAAACCTTTTCTCAAAGTAATTTGAACCCTTTTATAAAAGTTAAATAAACAAAAGACCCAGAAACTATTCAAAGATATATTTTTTTTCTAATTCAGCATGCCTTTCTCCACGCTTTCACAAAATTATGTTGAAAATAATTTTTTTTTTTGGTGCTATAGCCAAAAAACACGTTCCTTTATTAAATTTTCCCACAGGACCTTTTTCGTCACCCATTAGGAAAAATTTGTCACTAATGGGAGTTTTGTCCTTTCACGGTGATTTGTGTTGGAAATACCTTTCCTTCTTTCCCTTCTTTTTTATTCGTCAAAGGAAAGAAGGAAGTTTATCTGTTGTTATCTGGTACAGCAATCGGATGCTGCATGCATCTCAGATTTCGCATATCTTCTTAAATCTGCGCTCATTTTTTTATTATATCTTTTCTAATTCCTTACAGTTTCGTTCTGGAGACTGAGAAATGGTTTTATTTGAATATGGTTTTTCTTTTCTCCACTTTGATTTGTTCTTTTGAAATTTTTACGTGTGGTATTTCATCTTTTCTGTTTGTTGAAGATGATGCCCTTTTTGTTGTTGTTTTTTTTTTTTTTAATTTATCATCTTTAAACACGGCACTAAAAGAAGGGCTAATGGAAGGGTATCCTCTTGTTTACCACCTCCATTAGAATCAATTCTCGGAATTGGAGAGATACAGAAATACCTTTTTTTTGTGGTATCTTATGCACTTAAGAAACCGGAAATTGCAAAAAAAAATGTTGCATTTAAAAAGGGAGCATGTTAGCAAAATTTAAATTTACATTTTTTTTTTTATATATTTCTCCGATAAATTATTGAATGATTTATATTAAAAGGAAAATTTATTCTGTTTTTTACATGATTTGTGTTTTAGTGCGGTTTCTACTGAATATAAATTTTTTTTTTTTACCAGGAATTTCGCAGACTTGTTTTTAGTAGATTTTAGGAATTCATTCTGATCAATTTTTTTTTTGGATATTTTAAATTTTATTAGAAAATTAAAAATATATCACCTATTTTACATAATTGAGAATTTAATTTAGAATTAAAAAATAAATAAAAAACGTTAATTATGTTAGCAGTCTATGCAATAGAAAAAAAGAACATAAATTATTCTGTAGTGTTAAAATCCGGAATATGGCCCATTCATTAAATAAACATGGAAATTCCTAATTAACGTAAATGCAAAAAAATTAGGTATTTCATGATCTTTCATCGACTAATCGACAGTACTAAGTTCCGTCATCCACCGGATCATCATGATTACTAACAAAAATTACCGATGTAAACTGGACAAATTTTTCGCTATAGGTAAAATTCTATTTATAGATTTACTTAAAAGCTAAAAACTACTCTTTTCTATTTTTCTTTCATCTGGAGGTGTAGTTAAAAAAAAAAGAAAAAAGTATTTAAACTCTTAAAGGTATTTGAGGTATTATACGATATCGTTTCAGATTTTGTTTGTTGATCTACAGTCATAAAAATTTAAGCAAAACAAAAATAACTAAGAGAAAACCCAAGGTAAAAAACTGAAAGCAGCTTAACACGATTGATAACCTGTGGGGGCTTATTGTGATTTTTTGGCTTATGTAATTTTCATATACGAAATTCCGTAAATAGTTACCAAAAAGATTATTTGGGAAGTCCCGTTGGTGGTTTTGTAGCATCTTTAGCACAGTCAATTAAAAAAGAAACATTTTATCTTCAAGATTTTGAGAGTAATTCTTCATGCTTTTAAACAACTACCGGGGTACAGGTGAATGAAGGTGAAAATTCCCCCGTGTCGTCATACAATGTAAGAGATTACAATTTTTTTTTTTTTATTTGATTGGCATAATTCTGATTCGAGGTCTCAAGTGTAAAAAAAAAAGAAAACAAAAAAGCAAGCAAATTCTATAAACCAAATCGAATGGTATACACCGCTAATGTTAACAAGAAATTCCATTAGGTAATTTTACAAATGATCGTTACCTACCTGTGCAATTTTCCTCTTAATACCTGGAACGAATAATCTGATTTCAAGTATCTAAAGAAATACTTGAAATTATTCATACCTTTGAGGGTATTCACACTCTTCTTTTGAATTTCTTAAGAAAAGATACATTAAATGGATTGATTACAGTTACTTTTATTTTTATTATAAGATTTCTAGAATAATTGATCATAGTCTTTTAATGTTTATAAGGACCTTGAAGTTACTGCAAAACAACAGATTTTTGTTTTATTTTCAATAATAAAATTCCCAGAACTTTTGTATTATCACTATAGTTAATATGTTTATAATAATAGTAGAGTACTAGCTTCAGAGATACGCGATAAGGGAAGGTATTAAGGGAGTACATAGTCAATTATTTAATTTCTATGACCATCAGATCATAAAAATTTAATTGCTCGCATTCGTAGGCCATATACAAAAGATTTTCTTCTTTTTTTTTTCTTCTATTTCTAGGTGATAAATAACAATGAGGAAATATTGTTTTTTGAAAATATCACGTTCCTTTTATTCGAGACATAGACGCCCTCAAAAAAAAAAAAAATGTTTTTTTTATCTTAATGTGTCTCTCACGTGTAAAGTACCTTGAGTCATACTTTAAATAGTACTTTATGCTTTTCTTTCTTATTTTAAGAAAAACAAAAAAAGGGAAGAAGTTGTTTTTTTTTTTTGGGGATAAAAAAGAAACTGGACAGAACAATAAGGATCTAGAAGAGAAGTAGTGATTATACGTGATTTAAACAATGAAGAAAAAATATCGAGTTTTACCTATTTTATGAGAAAAAAATAAAGTAAATCCTTAACGAAGAGGATTATTCTTGTTCAGAAGGTCCATTTTAAGGTTTAAAAGCCGTTACATAGTAAAGATATTTTAAATAGAGTAGATTAGAAGAAATTTGTACGTGATTCATAAGAAAATCCATAGTCTTTGATCCTTATCAATGAACGTACTCTTCGAAATGGATTAAAAGGGCAAAAACTTACCTTATTAGCATCAGGTAACGACTGCAGTCCTAAGCCATGCATTACAATTTTTTCTAATTTATGTAAATTAATTGTTTGATTATAATTATTTTCAATATTATTTGTATTATTTAATTGTTCAATGATATTCTTTTTTAAGGCTATCAGTCTTATATTATTATTATTATTATTATTATTTTCATTTTTCACTTCATTGTTGTTATTAATTTTTCTAATATTATCACTTTTATAAGTACTTAGGTATTGTGTGATTTCACTATTAGGAATACTAAATGTAATATTGTTATTTAAATTATTCATTTCACTACTAGTATTTGTAATTATAATTAATATAAAAAATATTATATATAGCAGATTAAAATTAGTTCGATAAAAATTTTCACATTTAAATACATTAAATTTTTTATGTGTTTTAAAATTTTTCATTGTTTTTTCTTTTGAATGATTTTTCCACAAATTACCATAAATAATTCTAGTATGATAGCCTGTATAGTCACTTAACATTTTATTTAATTTTTTATTTTTTTTTTTATAGATATGTAATTAATTTATTTTGATTTTTGAAAACACATTCAAAGACACATTGATTTATATTTTATTAATTAAGTTAATAAAAATAACTTTCAGGTGATTTATTATACCTTTTCTTTTTAAATAAACATTTTTCGATTTTTTTGTTGTTTTTTTATAGATAAAATATTTTCAAATGAATTTCGAAATAGAAAACAATTCGACAAAATGAAAAACAATTCCAATTTTATTATTCCACAGAAACACTTTGAAAATAAACAAATAATTTTATTTTGTAAATATATTTTCTCTTTTTTTTATAAATATAAATTTATATAAATAAAATTTGTTTTCCGGCACAATAATAACATTGATAGTATTACAGCATATTTGAAATAATGTATAATAAAAAAAAAATTAAAATAGGCGCCGTTTTATCGACCGACCATTCACGCACAAAATTTTCAAACAAACTGTCGAAGAATTGACGGTTTTTGGGGAAAATCTTTCAAGTTTCCCGTGATATAAAAGCGAAAAGGAAAAAAAATTTATTGGGGGGAAAAAGAAGAAAGAAAGCCCCCCTTAAAAGAAATACAAAAACAGAAAAACACAAAAACAAAAATATAAAAAAGAAGCAATACAAGATTGTAAAACAAAAACCGACAAATTTCCACATATATCTCGTATGTGGTCTTATAGTGTACTTCTTTGTAATAAAGAAAAAAAAAGATATACGTTATTATAGCGCCGCACTTTAAGACGAGCCGTAGCAAGAGAGAGGCTAACTCTAAGACTCATTCGGTGGTTCCATCCATTCTAAAAGGTGCCACCGTCGTACGAGGAGGAACAACTGAATCAATCTATTCGGATGGGATTGTGTAAAAGCCGGGGCAATCCGTCGTCGTTATGTCGGATGTCGACACTAAACACAAAAGCATAAAGTCTTTTCCCATTTCTCCTTCGCTTTATATTTATTATTTCTTTTTTTTTTTTTTTTTTGAAGGTATATATATGCATGTGAAGTCTATGGCGAAGTCGTCTTTTAGATGAGGATACAAAAATCCCACCTTTTCAGAGTATAACGATACAAAACACACGTTCCTTCTATATCTCAGTGAGCATTAAAATATCCTACCTATAAGACGACTCTCAGACTCACCTTGATTACCTTGACGGTTTGTGCTGTTGTTCCACAATCCACAATCTTAAGATTACCACCCGTGCACCTATTTTACCTTTTTACTTAATACCCATGAAGAAAGAGGCGCTTGGCTAATACTTAGCCGTCTCGTCGTCACTGTCGTCTTTAGAGGTGCACCATCGCTTGAATTAAAGGTGCAAACAGATAAAAGAGAAGTTCTCAGAAGTGGAAAATATAATACAACAATAAAAATGAGTCTGAAGAGTAAGCTATTGGGGAAGAAATAATTTAAGAAGGCCTCCCTGTTCAATGTTTCTTTAGTACACACTCTAGAGTCTAGATTGTCTAGAGTATGCTAAGGGTAGACAAGACTCAGATTTTGATTCCATTGATTTCTAGTTCTACAATTTTTCTCATATCACTAGAGTAGAGTCTAGACATGTCTTATTGGATAATAGAAGCATTCAAAAGTGGGTCTTCTTCTCTTAGTCAGGTACAAAGACTTCCTCTTAAGATTTCCGGAAGTAACTAAAATGACCACTTCCTCTTACCACTCCAAGAAGTCTTAATACAGAATATATAAAATTAAATTCTATACACTTTGAGATATATTTAATTATTTAATATTTATTAAATTTCGATTAAGTAGTTATAGTAGAGAATTAGTAGTTTCATATAAGGTCAATTTCCGGCAAGAGTTCCAGGTACTACAGAAGGTGAAACTCCAACCTCCAACTCCCATATTACTCTTTTGTATGTTGTAAATGGTTTTTTTTAATTACGTGAGTGCTGATTCATAAAAATCCCATTGACGAACCCCATTATATCACCTCCGTAAGAAATAATTGTTTTTTTTTTCTTTACACCTCCTAGAGGGTGTGTAATTGCTTAGCTTAGGTGCAGAATAGAGTCAAATTGTCGGTATGGTTATATGTATATTATTTTTGTTGTTTTTTTTGTTATTATTTTTTTAAATGGAAGAATTTTAAATGGCCTCCATTTTCGAGGGGAGTTTATATGAAAAGAATTAAAAAAAAGGGTATGTAAAGCAAATAAGGGTGCTGTTAAGGTGACAATAAGTGCATTTACCCCAAGAGGTTTAATTTCACTTCTATTTTTTCTTTTTTTTTGCGCCTTTAATAATTCTGGTAGCATTCAGTAGAAAACGGAATCATTTTGAAAGGGATAGGGTCTTTTTATGGGTGGATAATGATCCCTATGAAATAAATTATACACTATATTCATTTTCAAAATAATTTTATTAATAAAATTTTCCAACACAGGATTTATCTCTGTACATAATTTTTTTCTGTTACTGTTTTATATACTTTTTTTTCTCTAAGCCTTGTTCTGGCCGAATAAATCAAACGGGCTAACACATAAATATATTACGTTAAAAAAAATAATAATAATAACTAACAGTGCTTTATATAACTAATATATCTTCAAATTCTTTAATTTTTTCCCTTTATATTTTGAAAAAAAAAATAATAATAATAATAAAGTTAGTTAGAAATTTAACAAAGTTCTTTTAAAAAAAATTCAACACTTCTAAAAGAAAAACAAAACAAAACTATATTAGAGCTAGAAAAACTAGAGAAAAAACAAACAAACAGACTAACAAAATGTATATATATATTTTTTAAATCATAAAATATAATAAAAAGATTTAATATAACAGTATAGCCAAAAACAGAAAAAAAAACAAAATACACTCATAAAGCCATTGGCATCAGTCGTTACAGCTCTACGGAAGAAGCAGGCTAGTGTTACTAGAACGAAGCTCGAAAAGCGACGGGATTCAGGAATCCATACCTTTGAAAATGTTGACACACCAGAGATAGGATGAAATTTACAGGAATGACAAGAAAATAATAGGAAAATATATAAAATAGGAAAACAAAAAACAGGTCAAGAATATATTAGTACGCTTTTGATAACAAAACATTTTTTTTTTATTATTATTATTATTATTACACTAAAGCTACTAATCAATTTTTTTTATTTTTGTTTCTCAAATCACAAGGATTAGCGATATAGTTGGTAGTATTAAGGAGATATTACAGGTAATAGTTTGGTTACATGGTTTTGTTTTTATGCTACTTCGTTGCGTTTCAACACTCAATAAAAAATAACTCCAAAAAACAGAAAAAAAAACATGTTTTATTTTTATTTTTTTTTTCATTTTTTTTTCTAATCCTAGAAATGCGTTGTAAGGAGGGTAGCATTCTATCGAATTGACAGAGTTTTACGTAACTAAACGGTTTGCCCTTTTAGAAATAGTGTAAGTTTTGTTTGATCTGAAATCGATTTACCTGGATTTAATAGGCCTAAACGTTGTTTTTGTTTACGCTGTTCAGTCATATGATCCTTAAGTTCACGCAGTTGATTTGATAATTTAGCCACTAGCATTTTTGTTTCTTCTAGACTCGCCTGAAGACTACGTAATTCGATTTGTTCACCTTCAGCATCAATGGCCGCCAATGACATGGCACGTAATCTAGGAAACCATTCAAGTATACTAGCTTTAACCATTGCATAAACATAACTTTCTGGTCCTGTAAATTCTGTTGGATCTTTAACTTTAACCAAAACAATAAAATATAAATAGTGCCACATATTATGTTCACTTTTAATATGCTCCTCAAAGCTGACAGTCTTATTATCGAATGCTGATCGATTCAGGCCGCATATAAAACATGTATTCTTTAATATCAGTTCCTTTTGTTGTTTTTCACTTCTTAGATCGGCAAATGTATCAATTATTACACCAAATATGAGATTTAATACGATAATTATCACAATAAAGTAGAATAATAGATCATAGAATACACGGGCGCCAAATAGTGGTTCCTATATTATTTTATATAGATAATTTTTAAATAGGAAATATATAAATATAAAGTATATTACTTTACGTGATGGAGCTCGTAGAATATCACCAATTCCTCCACCATTTCGTAGGCCTTGATTAAGTGTCGTTATAATGCACATTACAAGGGAATCACATGCCCTTTCTTTTTGTTCACCACCAGTTTCCCTTCCTTGTATCATAAATGATGTTTTTTCAGAACAATCATTTTGATTATCCATTGATTCTCCATATGATCCTATTAAATAATAATCTATAGATAAAAATAATAATTTAATTTAATGTAATTATTTACCTTCGAGTATTTCATCATCGACAGGTACAAGAAAATCATCTTTAAAGAACATAAAACCGATAATTGAAAACAGATAGACTAGAATAAGTGCTAGAACAGCTGTAAGGACTATTGAACGTCCATTTCGTGTAACTGATCGTATTACATTAAGTAAAGTTTCTTCCCTATAGACGACATCGAATAACTAATTAAAAAAAAAAAAAAAACAAAGAAATACTATAAATATATTTTTTTCGAAATTTGAAAAAGATATTTTATATATACCAAAATTGAATAGAAGAACGGATGGAAGAATAATCCACATATACAAAAAAATATATAGCCAAAATGATATAATAATTGAAAATCTGTTATTATTTTCAAATAATTTTTTTCTAGAGTTCCATGATTTCCCATTATACTGATTATATGAACACCTTTGAGTAAAACCTAGAATATAATAAATTTTAGAAAAAAAATTCTATATTTATACTTTATATAGATTATTAATAGTACCGTGACTGAACCGAGTAGCCATAACGTTGGTTCTGGACCAACAGAAAATATTAATCGAAGTATTATTGATCCAACAAGTGTGCGTATTCCAGATTCACGAGGTAGTGTTATTACAATAGCCAAAGAAAATAGCATAATTGCCCAAAATAAGCCAGACGTATGTGGACTTAATTCTAAATAAATAAAAATTTAATAAACATAAGAGAATTTTTTTTTTAATAAGATATTTTATGAGGTTTTTTTTCTTTTTTCCTTTTTACCTGGTACAGTATTATCAAATGGATAGAATAATGCAACTATAAGATTTATAACAACAATACAATTGAAAAGGATATTACTCCATAAGGACATATAACTGCTAACCCAAAACAATGCTGGTTGTCCTATAATAAGTTATAATATAATTTTTCATTTATTTTTTTTTTGGCAAAAAATATGAATAAATTAATTAATTAATATACCTCTCAATTTTTTCTGCCATTTCATTTCATTAAACATTTCTTCGGTACGATCAAAGAAATCAGCTACTTTAGAACCTTGATCATCTCGTTCCGCCGTATGAAGGATTTTCGTTTTTGTTTCGTGCGTTAAATATTCACATATTTCCGGTATTGGAAAAACAATTTGCTCTAAAGTTCTATCATGTCGCACAATCTGATATTAAAAATTAAAGGAATATTTTATATAATGATATTAATAAATATCTGTAGATTTTAAAACCTACATCAATAACACACTTGAGATTAAAATATTTTAAAAATTTTATAGATATATTATTACTATTATTATTATTATTTTTAAATAATAAAACATTATTATATAAATTTTTTAATGAAATCTCAAATGTGTTCAAGTATCTTACTTCAATTTGTGCTGTGTGCGTTGCATAGTAAATAAGAGCCTGATTTGTTTTCGTATCGAAATTCTGTGAATTTTCAGCTGCTTTAAGTAGAGCTGCCAATTCCTTATTATGCTGGGATAATTGATGGCATAATATATAAATATTATGTCCGACTTCTCTTGGTGATACTCCAATATCATCATCATTATCTTCTGGATTATAATCATCATTATCATGTTCATCAACAATCTCTTCTTGATGGAATGCTTTACATGCAACTTCGACTAATTGTTTTGGATTCATATTATATAATATCCTTTCAGCATTTTCACTATCTCCACGACTTTCCATAATAGCTAATAATAATTTTGATGCATTATTTTTTAATTCTAATACAAGATCCATACGATTCTTTCCTAATGGATTTATATCATTTAATATTAGGGCAGTTATTATATCTAAACCATTTGATTCATGTGTTGCTATACAATTTTGATTTTCATGGCATGGACCTTGACAATATTCAGTTAATGTTTCTAATGTTTGATTAATTAATGAAACATTATTTTCATTTATATATAAACCCAATAAACCTAATCCTCCAGTTGTTGAACCGCATATACAATCCAAAAACATTAATGTTTCTGATACTAAATTATAATTTGTTTTATTATTTTGATGACGTAATAAATTTTGTAAATCTGGATTATGATTTTCACATAATAATTGTAAAAATCTTAATATCGGTTGCATTACAAGAACTTTTGATGATAATTTATTTCGATCATCTTTATCTTTATGTTTTTCAAGTTTTTCAGCAAGCATATCTTCAAGAGCACTCCCAATATTCATCATAGATGTTTCTTCTCCAGGTGTTATATTTCTAGCATTACTATAAGCTCTGGCTGTTGCTAATCCAGCATTATTTAATTCTTCACGTAATTCATCAGTTACAACAATACCATTACTTTTAACTCCATGTTTTCTAGAGATTTTCTCAAGATCTTTAACATCATGCTTATTCTCATGGGCTTTTGATGCCATATCACTAGTATTAACAGTGACCGTTGACTTTATTTCCTGTTGTGCATCTTTCATCTTATCAAAGAATACTTTAAAAAATGCTTGACTTAAATCTCCACTTAAAAATTTATTATACATCCCCTTTTGTATGATTGGATTACCACCTTCAAGTAGAGCAATACCAAGTTCTACGGCCTCTACAAAAATCGATGGTGAATGTATAGATTTGATAACAAGTTCTACAACTAGATCAGATGCTCCTTCTTTATCTAAATGGGATTGAACTTCGTGTAGTGTTCTTCCAGCTCTTATTAAATATTTTGCACCTGGACCATGAATTAAAAGTTGTGAACTCTTTTTTGTATCACTTGAATCGATAGTTTTTAATGAGAAACCTTTTCCAAAATATCGGACAAGTAATGTAGATCGAAGATTATCACCCTTTTCTCCATAATCGACATCAATAGCCATCATTTCACGTAAAGTTCTTAAAACTTTAACGCATAATTTTTCTTCTTTCTCTTCTAGTAATTTTTCTGTATGTTTTATTAATCGTCTGATAAATCCACCACTTTCACATTTCTTTCTAGATTCTGTACCAATTGGAAATAATAATTCAGATCTATACAAAATATCGACTAGAAGAGATAATTCAGCTTCAACTAAAGGTTTTAATTGATCTTCTAATAAAGATACAATATCTTGTAAACCTTCAATTATATTCCTATCCATTCTCATTAATTGCGATTGTGATCTTTCAACTTTCGGTTGTTTTGATGCTAATAACCATTTTGTTGTTTGTCGTGTTAATAAAGCTGATTTATTAAATAATGATCGTACTTGATTTTCTAAATCAATAGGTATCGCAATCCCACGAGATTTAGCTGATTCTGATAATGTTCTTATACAATTTTCAACATTAAATCTTTCAGCTAATGATAACCATTTACATTGTGATAAATTATATGTTACTTGTAATAATTGTACAAATATAATTTGTCTTGTTTGTACAATTGTACTTTGATCTGAGAATGGACTATTAAAAAATGTACTTAAAATATTCATAACAACATTTAATACATAATTTGTTAATGAACGATTCTCATTCGAATGATATATTATTATTTGGTTAATATCGACTAGAAATGATTTTTCAAATAGATTCCACATATGATTTGATGAATATATCTCTTTCATTTCAACTTCAGTATCAATGTAACAATGATTTAAAAAATCAACATATGCCTCTTTAACTTCTGGTATACAATCCGGATGGCATATAATTGTTACAATATCATCAAGTGATAAAAGATTATTACATTTAATTTCTGTATAAACATTTTTTCCCATTGTACAACATGCTAATAATTTAACAAGTTCTACATGATATTTTAATGGATTATCATCTTGTAAGGGTTCATTACGATTCTGTTTACTCATCATATGGACAAATTGACTGAAGGAAGTTTTATCATTGTAGAAAACAAGAACATCCTCGCCAGCATTAATAAGCTATTAATTAGGAAAAAACAAAAAACAAATCAATAGATACTAACGATTCACTTTAATTGGACATAGATTAGAAGGAAATGAAAAGTAAATCGATTAATTAAAAGGCCATCAAAAAGTTGACCCATAATTATCAGAATTAGAATATATATTTTAATCAAAAATTAAAAAAATATATATAAATTAAAAAAATAGCATTTAATATTATGCAAAAGGATAAATATCATAAAGTACTTCATACCTCTTGCATTACTATATCCTGGCATTTTCGTATAAATTGATTTTCAGCTTTAACAATCGTTTGAAGAAATTGCAAATAAACGACATGACGTCCATGAATTTCTATACAGTGTACAAAATGTTGGACAACTTTATCAGTGACTTCATTGCACAATGATAAATTGTCTTTAAAAATTGCACATACTGTTTTTGCTTCTAATATCTAATGAAATATGATTTAAATTAATTAATTAAAATAAATTGACGTTTTTGTGTTTTTTTTCATTACAAGAGAAAGATTTAATTAAACTTACCCCTGGATTTAAGAATAAATCGAGATGATTATGTAATAGTACTTGATTTTGTTGATTTCCCAAACAGAAATTTTGTAAAAATTCATGTGCTAGACTCATTAATTCTTTCATAAGTACATCATCTTTTTCATCATATGGATTTTGTAAAAGATCCAAAACGACTGTATGAACTCCAACATTACGTAAAAGACGTTGTTCATGTTTTTTTGGTTTTGTATTTGTACCTATCGATAGATAATGTATTCATTTATTATTTTTTTTTTCTTGTAATATAAATTGGGATTTTATATTCAAACCTGATGTTACACAAAACTTGTTCATACGAACAAGAATCTCTTTAACCTTCTGATACTCTTGGAGTTGTTCATTGCTTAATGATGCCCTGTACTCACTTATATTTCCACCACCTATTTTATCAGAAGAACGTTCACCTAATTAATTTAAAAATATATTGTAACAATATTTTATAATATTATAAAAAAAAAACACCTGTAATTAATCCATCCTCATTAGCTTTTGATTTATATACCCAAAGTTCAGATTTTTCAACGCTTTGCCTAAGTACATCTAAATCAGCTTTAATTTGTTTATATGATTCAACATCACTATCAGATACAAGAAGTTGTACCTTTTAAATGTTAAATAATATTAAAAAACATATATCATTTGATTATTTGAATCACCTCACTTGTCTAAATGCATGTAATACTTCTTGTCGTTGACTAAAATTTCGAAATAATAAATGTAAAGCACCAGATACTAATGGTGGATAATCGTGCATTATAAGATGTAATAAAACACGTAAAAATGTCCTTCCACCTTGTCCATCTAAATCTAAATTAGCGCTTTCACCATCTGAACCAAATATTCCTTCTGCTTGGGTACCAATCGATTCTAAATCAATATTTTTTTGTCTCATACTAACTGATGCCTCTGTAGCCATTTGTTCAGTCTCATCAAATTCACGTTTGAATATTGATAATAGACAACTAATACGATAATCAAGACGTACATCTAAGATGAATTGTAATATTTCGATAATTTTTAATTTAGTATCCATAACAAGGGGGAATTCTTTCATTAATATTGTAACTGATTTTCTCTGTTGTATATTCATTGCTGGTGAAACCATCGCTGTACCGACTGGACCAAGTGCTAATGATGTCATAACTGTGTTCATATCACCTATAGAACGAAGGACACTACCTTCACCTGATAAAAAAAAAATAAATAAATCGAAAAAAATAAAAATAATAGTAACACAAATTTTAAAAGAGCTCGCTAAATACTTCTAGAGTATCTAATTTATTACTATAGGAATAAGTTCTTAAATTAAAGAAATTAAAAAAAAAATAAAAATAAAAATAAATATATTTTCTAGGATTATAATTTATAGGATTAAAAGGGTCTTTTTTAATCACAAACAAAATTTGTCGAATTGAATAAATTCTCTAGACCATCTTACCCTCTGTCTCATCATTGGCTTATAGAGAAAAAAAAATTAAAAGGTTTATTTTAATATTAGTCACAAAAACAAAACAAAACAGGAATTTATAATCTTACAATCGATTTCATTACTTGCAAATCTTCCATCATTAATCGCATCCGCTTCAGAAACACAATCGAGAATACATAAAAGTGTTTTAGTCAGTCTAAGTAAATCGCTAAAACTATAAAATCCAAAGTATATTAAATCCCGTGCTAATTTAACAACCTGTAAAATAATTCAATTATATATTTCTCTTTAAATCGATTAATAAATTTTATTTTTACCTCAAAAGTAAGTTTATTTTGTTCTTGATCTGTAAATAGCCACGCTTTTGCTGCTACATTACATAAATAATTTTCAACAAATGCAATTGTTGTATTAAATCGTGCTCGTACTGCTTCTTTATTACAATCTGGTTGTTTTTTACAATCATAACTACATTATAAATAAAAATAAATTCATTTCAATTAATTCGATCCTCTCTATTAAAAGGGTTTGTATAAAATCAGTTTCGTCGCTTAACTCTTTCGTTTTCTTTCGAATAGACACGAGTTTTTATTTCATTTTTTTTTCTTTGGTGGTGTTAAGGAAGTTTTAAAAATAATTTAATTATATTTTGTTTTGAGTAAGCTACTTACTCATAGATAGACATTTTAGATGGAATCTCACTCCACAGTCGAGCATATTTAACTGGAGTTACAGGCTCCTGGGGATCTCGATCCACATGCAAATGTAACATTAATCGACAGAAACTTGCTCTTAATTCGTATGGCATTTCTTCATCAGACATACATCTATGAATTTAAATAGTATTATTAATATGACATATCCTATTTTTATAAAAAAAATCAGACTTACTTAAGTATAAGATCAATATCTAGATGTGGTGATAAATTATTAAGGGCAAGGTATTGTCTATTAAGACACATATTTGAAAATAAATTTAATTGATGTCGGTAATAATTAAGTATAGCAGCTTCTTCGCCACGTTCTAAATTTAATCCACGTGCTAATTGGACCATAGATCGTGATTGCCCTTTCCATTCAAGATGTACTTCATATTTTCCTTCAGTTAATTTATTTCCTTCTAAATTTTCCATTAATTGATCAATTGTTGGTATCTCTTTTATTATTGTTTTAATTAATATATCAGAATTTTTTTTACTTAATACACTTTTACATATTAATTCTTGTGTAACTGCAATCGCCTTACGATTTGATACACATAAATCTGATAAGTAATCTAAAAATCTTGAATCCCAATTTTTCATATTTTTCCTTACGAGACCAACAAATGTTTCAATTTCAGCCGCTGTTATGTGCTTTTCTAGTAATTTTCTGTTATTGTGTAAAAGAGCAGTGATAGTATCTTCTGCTAGAATATCATATCCTATTTGTTTCTGCATAAGTCCAAAGTGCTTTGCGATATACTCCTATAGATTGGTAAAAGGGATTTTTTTTTTCGTTTTTTTGTGGGACGGAAGGAGGGAAAAATAAATGGAAATTTAATTAGAATTAAATAAATAGGTGAATTTTGTAGGAAATGATTCTTTCCTTTTTTCTTTATTGTTTTCTTTAAATAAAAATAGGTGTGTTTAATACGTGCAGTAACAAGCGCAAGTTTTGTAAAAATAGTAAAGTATTTTTGAGGAAAATTAAATAAAAGTGCGTTATAATGAGTGTCCCTTTTTTTTAAAGTAATTTTTTTAAATTTTTAAAGATTCTATTGGAGAAAATTTTCGTTAATTTGAATACAAACAAGTACAGCTCTTTAATTAAACTTTTGTCTGCCAACTCATACTTGTTTTTTTCTTTTAAATTCATTTATGGACAAGAGTTATATTTAATTTTTTATGTGCTTAAGGGACACCCTATTTTTTTTTTTATCAAAAGGATTTTCTTAGGGAAAATTATTCTTATTTGTATAATATAGACTATTATTATTTATTTTGCTTTTATTTAAGGTGTAAAGCATCACACAATTCAAACAAACAAGCAATCAAACCAACAAGAACAAATTTTAGCGAAAATTTCAAATATAGAAAACATTTGTGATATTTTTGTTTTTTATGATTTCTTATTTTAACAAAACAAAAAAAAATTCATAAACTAAAACGATGAAGCAAATAAGTACTTTTTTTTGGAATAAAAATAGAACAAAAATACTTTCTCAACTTACTTTTTTGTCATATAAAACATTTTTTTTTATTCTCTACGACATCAAAAAATCATTACAGCCACAATATAGAATAATTCTTCTATAGAAGTCGTGCAAGTATCCTTCATTTTTCTGTATTTAGTCATTCGCATTTTAAATTATATTCATAATTTGTTTTTTATTTTAATTTTTGTTTTTCTAGCCAAAGGCAAAATATTTTGAGAATATGTTATTTTCTTTTGAATTTGAAAAAACCACTACCGGTTGCATAATAAAAAGAAATAAATAAAATAAGTTTATCAGAAACAGCTTTCTTTTATTTTTAAATGTGAAACTAGATGTAGAACTAGATGAATTCTAGTAAAGAGTAAACAATTCTTATATATATATTAAATAAATTAAAACTTACTTGATTTTTTCTGTAATCCTGTTGACTAAGTCGTAAAATTCTATAGCATAGTCTGAATATATTTTTATAAGGTCCATTTTTTGGATCACTTAATTCATCCAAACGTAAAAATGGTCCATCACCGTTCGAAGTCTCTTGAAATGGTCCTTGAAGTATTCGAAATAGTTGTTTAAGAATATATTGCTCCCTTAAAAGTTTCTGTCTATCACGGATTGGATTTTTAATTGTTAATTCTAAAGCTTTCGATTTATTCTGTTCATTTTCTAGACCAGCTATAAAATATACTATATCTTGTAATAGAGCAATCAAAGATCGTCTCTCATTATTCGATATTATTCCATTATCAAGCTTAGTACTCATCGATGCAAGAACTTTGCAGGCATCGTTAGCAAAATCTAGATCACGTACTTCAACTGGTGAGACCGGTATAAGAGCGAATGCTTCTTTATCCTCTTTAATTGGGGAACAACATACCTAATGATGTTAATATTATTTTATTTAATAAAAATATTCTATGATTTATTATTATTATTATTATTTTGTTTTGTGTGTATTATAACCTTGGACATAACGGGCTTATCATCGTCAATATCAATAGGTATAGACGTCGCATGGACCCAAGTATTTGAACATAAGTGGCGTAGGCGAACATAACTATTCTGAGGTACAAGACTATCAGCTCTAGCCATTGTCGTCGGATCCAATTCAAATACTGATGCTATATCAGTCGAATATGGCACTGATACTAGTCGATATTTTTGGGGTTTTTCTCTGTCTGTATTTATAAGATAAAATAATAATTATTAATTAATTATTAAAAGGTGTTAGTAACCAAAAAATTCAAATATAATGTACCTGTTTCTTCATATTCCATGCTATCGGAATCTAGTTCGGCGGCTAAATAATAACCAGTTGCTAAATGTTTGAATCTATAGAGAGAGTTCCAGTAACCAGCACCTCCTCTACATGAATCATGTTGTACAACTTCAATTTCCCATAGTGCTTTACTACTTGTAGCAGCTGTAGCACTAGTTCTACCAGTTGTACGTAAAAAGACATGCTGTTGCTTTTTATATTCATCCATAGTAAGAAATTTTTCTTGTTCAGCATGAAATAATCGTACAACATCACCACCTTTTAAAATATTCTCATGATTCTCTTTATGTTCCATAAATAATGTTATTTTCCATGATGTTGAAGAATTTAATACGTTAACTTCTTTTGATCCAGGATTATCGGGTAATTCATAATTAGCAGCAACATGTAAATTTTGTTGATCAGCATTAACAGGATTTAATATAACTTTATCACCCACAACAACATTATCTCCAGTTGAACGTAATTTATAAAATGGCATTATATAGAACCATGAACCTTCATTACCATTTGCATCTAAATAAACTCTCATAGCATTCTTTTCTAGAAGTGATGGCAATCTTTTATTCACAGTAAGATATTTATTTGATTTTAAATGAAGTAATTGAATAACATTGCCATACTGTACAACAGTTCCAAGTAATTTCTTATTTTCAGATTCGTTTTGTTTCTTTTCAATTTCTGCAGCATGCTATTAAATATGAGAGAAAAAGAAAAGGGTCTTTTACCTGTACAGGTAAAAATTCAGGTAACATTATGACTCACATGTAAACGTTTCAAAAGATTTGTATCAGTATTTGAGCTAGCACTTTGCTTAGCAGCTTTCCAGAATTGTTTTTGGGCTGAATATCGGTTCATAGGGCATATTTTTATTAGACAGTCTATAATAAAACCAAAAGGGGCATGATTTCAGGAATAATACTATACCTAAACTAAAAAAAAAATAATAATAATAATAAAAGGCTACCTCGAAATTTCTTGGGTGGACATGTAAGATCTCCGGCTTTTGGACATACTACAGTTCTATCATCTACCAGACTATAGAATAGATAAGACTTAATTATAGTTCTTTCCTTTTAATTCATTATCATTATAAACTTACCCTAGAGTACTTAAAAAGCCGCAAACATTACCTTCTGCATACAAGGAGACAACATCTCCAAGATGCAAGAAACTAGCCGAACCCACGATATCATCCATCCTGTAAAATCGTTTTGGCAAAAAGAAAATACCTTTCCCCCAAAAAAAGGCGCCTTAAAACCTTCTATAGTAATTTATTAAAATTCTACTGTCCGGAAAATACCTATCGAATTTCCTGTACGCCCATATTAAAAGAATCACTTTGATTTATTGTTTTTGTATATCTTCGGAAACAAAACATATAGTTGTTTATTAATTATTATTAATTATACAGAAAATAGGAAAAACAATGGAAAATTCCTTTAAGGAATCACTTTGATGTATATACCTATTTTATAAACTGGTTTTGTTTATCTTTATTTTAATTGCACTGTTTAGAATATTTAATTGAAGAAGGGAAAAGGTGTGATTATAATTTAAATTACTATACTTTCTTCTATTAATTTTTCTTTTTTCGTTTTGTTTTTTAGATGGATATAAAACACTTAAAACACTCGTATATTTAATCTAATACAAATATTTTCTTCCATTCAGCCATTTTATTTACGCAAGATTTTCAAGGTTATTTCGCCGTAAAATTGAGCAATTATTAATTTAACTAGTTGTTATCTTGGCTTAATCCAAGCAACTAATCCATTCAATGAAATAAGCTCAATATAATGAAGGTATTCAATAGATATTTAATTTAAGAAATAAAAATACAACAATAACCGTGTAGAATTTAAATTTGTGGCATTTACATTCGTATGACGCCATTATTGACGTCATACAAATCTAATCAATAATTTTAAAATATATTTTATACTTAATTTAATATTTTCAACTAAATTTAACTTCTACACTATCAGATAAATTTAAAAATCTAAAAATAAATTAATAGATATTGTAATATCGTCGTTAATACGTATGTAACGGTAAATATAGTCGGTTAAATGTACTATAATATACTATCTTATATCTATATCATCATATCATCAAATATAACTTTAAATATTCCGGCATAGTTCTTCATTTTACTATTGATTTTAATTTAGTTTTTAGTTTTTATTTTTAAAATCATTTTTAGTTTTATGTTTTTGCACAGTATGACGACATATAATCAATCCGTTATTTGCGTGACGTTTGTATCGTCACATACCTTGGATTCTATGATATAATAAAATTTATATAAATTTTTATATTGTGTTATAGTAGTTCTTAAAAAAACTTTTAAAATGTATAAACTGTACCCTTCTATTCCTATTTCATTTCTTTTATAATTTAAAGTATTTTTCGAAATATTTCTGAATATATTTTCAAATAAATTGAGCACATTTACTGAACGAAAATATAAATGTACGTTATAAGAGCGAAAGAAATAGAAATTTATAATGTTTTAATGTTAGAAAAGGATAAAAATCTCTTATATTATTCAGCCGGGTTTTAACCGAAATTCAGCTATCCAAAACCTAGGTTTTTTCCCGCCAAAAATTTTTTCAAATTTGAAAGTCTGTTACATGATTCTGGTTTGTGTCTGTAACTTCATCTAAATAGGATTCAAAAAGGAACGTACATTTTAATACCGGTATTTAGAAATCTAGTTGGAAATATTAGTATCAGTTTTAAAGATTTAATAATCGCCTAGGTATTTAAAAAATCCCTTCTTCGTTATAATCACAATTTAAAAATTTATATCTGTACACGTGTTTCTAGGGCGTTTTGATTCATTCCATATGGTCAAAAAAAAAACATGTGGTATGGATATTTTTAGATTGAAGATTATTGTAAAAATATCTTATATCATTCTTTAAGATAGTGTAGGATAGGAACAGTACAGTGTTAGATGCAACATGTATGAAATTCTTCAATTCTATCTTAATGTTGTTTATCTAGATTGAGTATTCAAAGATATGTTCTATTTGCCACGTGGTTTTTAAAACTTTTACATGAATATCACTACTACCCATGAGAAATTTTAACAATACTATAGAAGTTTTTTCTATCTACTACATTTCTAAATTAAAATTGTAGATAGTAAGCGCCATGATTGAGATATTCTATAGAATTTTCCAAATATAAACTCTATAGTATACTTTTATTTATTTATTGCACACATAAGATACAGAAATGGAAACGTATTGAAGAATTTTTCATTTAAAAAATTTTTCACCAGTTCATCAGTGAGCATCGAACAATTCGACAGTTAACTTAACAACCGGATGTGAATAAGAACAATATTGAACATTTTTATTAATTAATTTATTGTTTTTCTTTTCGCAATTAATTACTACCATCTAGTCAATTTTTTGTGCAATTTAATTAAAATTATTTTTTGAATGTAAGTTAATTGTGTACAAAAATATTTTCTTATTTTCTATATACGAAAGGAAAATAATTTAATAAAAAAAATTTTTTTTTATTTGTTTTCAATTCGTAATATATACAAAAAGTGTTTTAATAATTGTACTTTTAATGAATCTGATTGTTTCTAGTGGACATTTAAATTGATTATTAATAATATGTAATATTAAATTAATTCTTTACTAGACGATTTATTATGCAATCAGAATCAGAAAAATTTGAAAATAAAATTTCATGTAACTGTTACAAAACATTTTGGCATTAATCCAAAATAATACAAAAGAAAAAAAAACGCAAAATATTAAGAAAATTGTTAAGTCATTTAGAATAGATTACCGAACTTAATTGAATAAGATTTGATCATAAATAAAAACATGTTTTGATCGTTTTTTTAAAAATGCTGCTACTAAAAAAAAAATTTCACATTTCATTGAAAATTAATCATTTAAAATTTTTTCATATATTGCATAATACCTTGAAATACTTTGATCATAATCTGATTAGTTTTATTCGAATTTTATCTAGTTAATTATTTGTGTTTTTTTTTTGTGTGTATAGTCTGCAGCCAAATAAAAATGTTCAGCTCACTGTTCGAAGCGGCACAGAATTCACCCTTTAAGGGTCCAATAACCGCGGCATATTGTGATTCAGGTGTTCGGAGCCCAGCACCTTCTCCAAAAGAAAATAATGCTATTGTGTCTAATAGGCAAATAATGGCAGCAGCCACAGTTGAAGGCGGTTCGTAAAATAAAAATATTTAATTCTTTTAAGGGTTTATTCTACTTTAAAATTGTAATATATATTCATTTTTTTAAATATTGAAGTAGTATAACCCTTTTAAGGAATTATTTTCTTGTTCTTTTTTTTATTTTATGAATTATATTTAATATGCAGATTCATGCGAATTCGGTTCTATGAAATATTTTGCACTATGCGGTATTGGCGGTATTATTTCCTGTGGTACGACACACACGATGGTTGTACCCCTTGATTTAGTTAAATGCCGTTTACAAGTCGATCCAGCTAAATATAAAAGTGTTTTTAATGGTTTTCGTGTAACACTCGCTGAAGATGGTGTAACTGGTCTATCAAAGGGTTGGGCACCAACATTTATTGGATATTCAATGCAAGGCCTATGTAAATTTGGTTTCTATGAAATATTCAAAGTTTTATATTCGAATATGCTCGGTGAAGAGAATTCATATCTTTGGAGGACATCATTATATTTAGCTGCATCAGCATCAGCTGAATTTTTCGCTGATATTGCATTAGCTCCAATGGAAGCGGCTAAAGTTAAAATTCAAACTACACCTGGTTTTGCAAATACATTACGTGAAGCTTTGCCCAAAATGAGTCAACAGGAAGGTATTGCGGCATTTTATAAAGGTCTCGTGCCGCTATGGATGAGACAAATTCCATATACCATGATGAAGTTTGCCTGCTTTGAAAGGACTCTTGAATTGTTATACAAGTACGTTATAGAATTTCAAAACGTTATCTTATTTGATAGTACCAATATATTTTATTTAATTCTTTTTTTTTTTTATAAAGGTATGTTGTACCTAAACCCCGTGCTGAGTGTTCTAAAGGTGAACAGCTTATCGTTACATTTGCTGCTGGTTATATCGCTGGTGTATTCTGTGCTATTGTATCCCATCCGGCTGATACAGTCGTATCAAAATTGAATCAAGAGAAGGGTGCATCAGCTCTTGATGTTGCAAAGAAATTGGGTTGGGTCGGTAAGGGATTATTTACTATAAATTTCAATTTTATATTATCATTTTTTATTCTTATTATTATTATTATTTTATTTATTATAAGGTTTATGGGGTGGTTTAATGCCCAGGATTGTGATGATCGGTACACTTACAGCAGCACAATGGTTCATTTATGATGCTGTTAAAGTCTGGCTTAGAATGCCTAGACCACCACCACCAGAAATGCCAGAATCATTGAAAAAGAAGTTAGGAATCACCGGTGAAACAAAGCAGTAAAAAAATTATATTATATTTATACATATATTAACAAAAGAAAAATAATTCATGTACAGAATAATAAATGTCTTATATTTATTATAAAAAAAAAAAAAAATGGTATAGTTTTCTTTTTCCTTTCACTCTTTCGGAAGAATTTTCGAGGTATATACGATCTTATTATAGAACAGGGATTTTACTTTTTTTTTATCATATTACAGTCTATACTCTATGAAATTGGAAAATACTAAATATAAGAAATATTACATATGAAATTTCTATTATCTTCGACTTGTTCTTAAAATAGTACATAATTGTTTTTTTTGTTTTTTTTGGTTGTTATCATTTTTAAAATTAAGCTACTTTCCAGTTGATTCCCTCTCGGATTCCTGGGACTCAAATCGTTGGATAATCCAAGACGGTTCTCTGGGCTTTCGACAAGAAACGTGACGTGAAAACTAAACGAAAAGAGTATCTTAGAGATACTTTCACGTTGAATGTCAAGTCTGACATCTTGTGTACGGCTGTGAATAATTTCATCATTTTTTTTTACCGGGATGAAAAATTGTTTATTTTTACAAAAGAATATTCTCTTAATTTGTTATAAATTTCTTATATAAAAAAAAGACGATTTTTTAAATATTAAATCTATATTCATTTTAATTCAGTATTTGTTTCTATTTAGGAAAATTCATTAAAATATAAATCTATAAATTCTCGATTACTATTTTCCCGGTAAATTATGAAATAATAATTCTTAAAATAAAAATACTAGTGTATAATAGAATTTTTTATTTGTATTTTGTGCAATTATTAAACGAATCTCTTTAAAACAACATAATTCTAATTTATTGTATTTGTGTTTTATTTATAAAAGTGAAACAAAATTTCAATCAAGATTTTTATTTTTGTTAAACTCATAATAAAATAAATTTTTTGGTGAGTCATTTATAAAAATTAAATATTTTAAATTAGGTAGAATTTGCTTTGATATTTTAATCGTTTGATGAAATATTTCACTATAGAATTTTGAGGTTACATGATTTTACTGTAGTAGACTATTTCAGATTATCCCAATAAGGATTTTAAAATAATTACACTACACTAACTATCAGCAATCATAGAGTAAATATTATTTATAAAATTTAATTATATAATTCTGGGCCATAATTTGGGTAAATATAAAATAAAATAAAATCTTTAAAGTTGTATTTATGTATTTATTTAATAAACCTTATTTTTAATTAATTTCTATGCCCGTTTCCCTTATCCCTAATCTCAATATAAATCCCGACATATTGCACAAATAATTTAAAAGCCTATAAATTTCAACATAGTGTTAACATTTATTGTATAAAAAACACTTTTCAACAAAACATAAAAAAAAGTCATTAATGTTTTTCACACTTCGGTCGAATGATGCCCAAACCAAAAGATTCTGTCCGAACTCTTCGCATGTTAAGTCAAGTGGAAAATGCAATTATACGAGACACAATAGAAGTAACACTTCTAATTTGCAACAAGTCGTAAAAATGCGAATAGCATTCTTTTTTTTTTTTTTTGAGCCGTGACAGAATCTTCGTAGCATAGGATCGCTTGTCCGATGGTCTCGACTAGCCCACGCAAACGAAACCATCTCGTTTAAGCCCTTTGCACATGTGCCTTTGCAGACCGGCGGCGCTGAAGTTCGTCTAGCCGTCTCCCATAAGAAAGGTCGACGTCGGCTAGACTTCCGGTGCCTTGCGTGTTCTAGAGCAATAAATTAAAAGTTAATTACTCAATCTGGAAGCAGGCACGAACCTTTTCTTCTGCATCTTTTGTAACTATTTGATTGTCATTTCAATGGGGGGATGATGCAATTTAAATAATTCGAAGGTCAGGGTTATAAAGTTAATAATAGTAGTATTACGAGGAAATTTTTAGAAATACAAAACAAAAAAAAAAAAAAAACAATTAAATAAATCAAGAAAAACCGGAAAGAAGAAAGGTGAACCTTCTAAGCTCCCGGAGAAAGGTAAACTATAGTCAAAATTGATAAGATAATTCTTTAAAAAATAAAAACAGCAACGACCGAAAGAAAAAGATGCCTAAATAAAAGAAAATATATTTAAAAAAAGAAATCAAATTATAAAAATGCCTGTTGTAAACTTTAAGATAGAATGCCAGTAATTTGATAAGAAAGATAATGAAGAAGCGGAAAAAATAAATAATTGATAAGAAATTCAATTAGAAAAAAAACGTTAAAATCTATTAGAAAATTTCGAAATGTTGAAATTATAACTATAATAAAATTTAAAAGTATGGTATCTTCAACAATCCCGCTCAATAGAGTTCTGTTTAAAATTTCTTGGATTGTTGTACCTGTGCGTGCGTAACTTACCTTTAAGATTAAAAATATTAAGAAAGCTGCAACACCGCAACATACCAGGCCCATTCACCTGTATACTCGCCTTTTTTTCTCTTCTTAAATAAAACTTTTGTCCGTTTGGAATTAAATTACAATTTAAAGTTTTTTTTTTTTCTTTCTTTAACTTTTTTGGCCTCTTACAAGTTTTCTGCACAAGTTTTCTTCAAAGACCCCACGGAGGTTTCAAGCGGAGTGTAGCCTCTACTTGAAGTCAGTACTATTGAAACGTTCGCCACAGGTGGAACGTTTTATAATCTCGTTATTATCGCTCTAAACCGCCACCGTGAAAAAAAAACTTAATAATATTAATATCGTCGCTAAAACCGTCGTTGTTATATTATTCGTTTTTAACGTCTTTTTTTCTGGTCCCTTTTTTTGTTTTCTTTAAAAAAAAAGAAAAAAGTAGAAAAGTTTGGTGCCTTTACAATAAAAAAATCAAATCAAAAGTGCTTAAAATTCTACACACGATTTAAGGTATAACATTTTTCGAAAAAGAAAAATACTATACGAGTATAGTATTAATTTTTTTTTTTTTTTAATTTTCAATTAAGTATATACCTTAATTTTTCAATATGAAAAATACTCTAAAGAATTTTTACTTTTTTAATGAAAACTTTATTTGAAAACATCCGTTTTGATAAAATGTTTATCTTAATTTCTGTTGTCCAAAATGTTTACTTCCTTTCCTTAATCTCTAAAAGAAATAACAAACTCATATTCCATATAAATTTAAAGTTTTTAGTTTTCTTAAACAATAATATTAAAAAAATTTTTACTATAGACGTGGCAAAAATATCTGCAAGATACAAATTTGCGTATTCGTCTTCGAGATTATTTATGCTCTTTTATTTGCTTCGTTTTTTTTTCGTTTTTTTTTATTTCTGAATTTTAAACTTATCTTCTGCATTCATTAAAAATTTTCTTCTCTATTTGCTCTTACAGAAATTAAAAGGTTATCAAGAAAATCATCGTCAACGTCTTCATTTCATCAAGGGAATAAGCTTAGAGGATAAAATGTGCGGTAAGTACCAAGCTTTACTACTATTTTAGGGATTCATTTCGTTTTCTTGCACTCTACTACTAATCGTTTACTATTCTAATAAAAAAAAAATACTATATTTAATTATTATTTGCATAAAAAAAAAAACAAGCAATCTGTAATAATCTTATGCATGTAAAACAACTTTCACTTTCATCTCGTATGGGTTTTTTATTTCTTATTTTGCTGTTGGACGTCTAGCGTTAGACGCTAGATCGTAGGTTGGACTGTCTAGCGATGATATTAAAATCTGAAATTTGTAAACGTTTTAATGGTAACCCTGTGGAGTGCCGGCTTTGATATGGTTTTGCATCACATAAAATTGGGTGTGTTCATGTTGTTTTTTTTTTTCTTCGTTCGTTCGTTACCATTTGCATTTGGTATTATTAAAATTTCTTTTTGATTACATAATACGACATTAAGGTTGATCTAGTAGGTTAATTAATTATGCTGTAATAGTGCTAATTTTTGGAGAAGGGAAATTGATTTTAGTAATAACAGAAATTTCTACAAGAAAAAATATAATAAAATATAGGAGAATTTTTTATATGTTTAAATACTACTATTAAATATCCGGAAGAAAAGGATAATCATAAAATCAAATTAGTTTATTCTTAGTAAATGGACTTAACATTACCTTAATATATCGTTTTTTTTTTTAAAGCAACTTATAAATTCCTAGTACGTGTTTAATTGTAAAGTACTTCAAATGTTTACAAGTGCAACTATTTTATCAAGCTTAAATGAATTGTTTGAACAATTAGACTACATTTCCGTTTTATGATAAAGTATTTTAACACTTTTTAGTAACAATTTTATTAGATGTTCTAATTACTTTTATGATAAAGTACTTTAATCATTAAGTCAACTATTCCGGTTCAAGTAAAAGAAATTAATTTCTTTGATCTTGATAAAAGTATCCGACTTTAATTATGTAAGAAAATTCGATAAGAGTTTTTTTTTTTTTTAATTATTGCGTATAAAATTTTAATTCAATATACCTTGTTTTATGATACCGGTGTTAAATTTCTCAAGATCAAGTAAAAGAAAAGTAAATTATATTGACCTTCAGGCATGATTGAAAAATGGTAAAAGGAATGCAGTTGCAATGCGACGAGGTCTAGTCTTGCAGACACAAAAAGTTTTCATCATTAGCCAGTGGCCTGTAATCGGCGTGTATTTTAATTATTTTTACAACATAAATTCCACAGATGGAACACCTACCTTTTTCCTCTACCTGTGCAGATACGCTAGTTGTATTCGAACTACGTTAATTTCTATTTATTACCTGTTCTTTATGCTTATGAGATTTTAAACGTTTTAAACTTGTCTTAGTTCCTTTTTTTTTATATATTTAACATTTTTAAAAAACTAGTTTTCAACAAACCGTTGAAATATGAAAGGTGAAATTGCACAAGGTATCGTTTTTTTTTTGGATGAGAAATAGACTTATAGACTTCTTAAATTAATTAATAAATATACTGAAAGCATGTTTTGCTTTTTCTTTTCTCAATCCTATGCTATTAAAAGCTGTTTTTATTTAAAATATTTTTTTTCCCTGTATCCTTCGGATTTGAGTGCATTTAAAGTATTTAGAAATAGCCTTGAAATTTTGATTTCCTTTTAAATTAAAAGAACTGGTTTATTGCTTAACTACTTTCTTCATAGATTTAAAAAGGTGCAATGTGTGGTTTTTCTTTTATCATCTGATCGCTTATCAATTTTTTTAAATATAGAAATATGTTGAATTGTATAAAACATTTTTGGATTATTATTTTTTGTCTAACATTTAACATTTTTGTAGTGGTATGCTTAAATTAAAAAATAATAATAATAAATATATTCGTTGGCTTATTTTGGTTTTTCTTTTTTTTTTTGCTTGGGTTCTTGGCATTTCACTTGTTTAAAAGAATGGAAAATAAAATAAAAGTTTTCTATAAAAAAAAAATATTTTTCTAAAGGAATTTTTGCGTATTTGAATTATCTAACTCCAAAAACACGTCGTGAGGTACTCGATTTACTTGTTAATGGGTTAAAACGTCTTGAGTATCGTGGATATGATTCGACTGGTGTTGCAATCGATTCATTCGATGGAAAAGATATCGTTTTGGTGAAACGTTCAGGAAAGGTCAAAGTTCTAGAGGATGCAATATCAGAAAGTAAGTTGTAAAATTTAAATCAAGGGCTATAAATAATGGTTTTTGTTATTATTATTATTATTATTTTTTTTTTGAATTATCAATAATTCAATTACTGTTACAGAATTTGAAAAATCTGATCCTGAACAACCGATTGATATTCATGTGGGAATTGCACATACACGTTGGGCTACCCATGGGGTCCCATCAGAGACTAATTCCCATCCTCAACGTTCAGACAATGGGCATTCTTTTGTTGTTGTCCATAATGGAATTATAACGAATTATAAAGATGTTAAAACATTCCTTGAAAAACGTGGATATGTTTTTGAATCTGATACTGATACTGAAGTTATTGCTAAATTAATTCATCATCTTTATATTCAGCATCCTCAATATTCATTTAGGGAGCTGGTTGGACAAGTTATTCAACAATTGGTTAGTTACATTATATTTTCTAGAATGTATTAATGAGTTTAATTAAATAATAATAATAATAAAATCAACAGGAAGGTGCATTTGCTTTAGCATTTAAATCAAAGCATTTTCCTGGTGAATGCGTTGCATCTAGACGAGGTTCACCACTTTTAGTTGGTATCAAAACTAAAACACGTCTAGCGACTGATCACATTCCAATTTTATATGGAAAAGGTATGCATGATAAAAAAACAAGATTCTATATTATACATAAAATTATTAATTTCTTTTTTTTTTGTTCTTTTGAAATTCTGATTTTCCACCTTAAGTCTTTATATACTTAAAAATTTTTTTTTTTCAATTTTAATTTTCGTGTGAGTAAAATATTTTCTTACGTTATGGGATGATACTAATAAGAATTTTTTTTTTAAAAAACAATAACTTAAGAACGTGTTTCTTTTTACTAGTAAATGTTTTCTTTTTAAAATGTTTTTATATTTTCTCTAATCTAATTTTAACTAATATTAATGTGTTTTTAACTATTTTTTTATCACTTACAAATCTTCTTTTTTTTTCTATTTTGTGTTTTCTAAAATGTCCTGATCCAACAAATTTACACCATCACCAACACCTCGACTTGTACATAAAAAAAAAAAATTGTTTCTTTATCTAATTTGGATGAAACTACTTCAACTATTTTTTCTGTGTTAAATGTTAATTAAAAAAAAAATAATAATAATAAATCAAAATACCTACTATCTACCAACATCCAGACGATATCCAGCAGACCACAGGTAGTTAATTTCTTTAGTTCTATTCTCCTTGTTTTAATTTTTTTTTTTTTTTTTGAGGAAGAAATTTACTAATTTATTCCTTTTTTCTTTATTAAATTTATTAATTACATTTTAAGATATTTAAAGGTGTATTATTTGAAATTGTCTAATTCTCTTTAAATACCTTATTTATGTAGATTTTAAAAATCCTTCTAGTCTATATCATTTATTTTGTTTTAAATATTTAAAAAAATTATTTTTATAATGAATTCAATTAATTAATGTTATTCTGTTTTTTTTCTCTTTTTTTGCTTTTTTTTTTCTATATTCACTTGTCCATATAAAAACATTCGTAAACAATAAATAATTTAATAATTCAACGAAACATTGAAACAGACGCTGATCCAGCCAATGCTCAAGGTAATAATATAATTATTTTGTTTCTTTTTTTTCCTTTTTTATATATATATATATAATTATTTTTTTATTCATTAACACAAAATATTAAATTATTACAAATTTACATATACACAATTTAGAATTAATTTAAATATGAAAATACACGCATATAAGTAAAATATAAAAAGAAAAATCGCTTTATTTTAACCAGAGCGCTCTTCTATCTGTTTTTTTGCAACTTCTACCTGCAAATTAATAAAATAAAACATCATATCCCGGGTTGAGGACAAAAATTTAGAAAAAACAAATCATCGTGAAAGTTCAACAACACAAGTCCCCTTTTACATCCTGTGGTATGTGGTCTAATTAACGTAATTTGTTTTTTCTTAAATTTAATTTGATTTGTTTGTTGAATAGTTTGTAAGTAATGTTCGTTATTTTGTTTAATCGCTTAAAATAATCGCTTAAACATTTCATTTAATTAAATACTTACCATTAAAATAAAAAACAAAAAAACGCTCCATTGTTGCTTTCTTTCTCATTTTTCTTTGGTTATAGTGAGATTTAAATTTAATAAATTAGATCATTTAAAATAACTGATTTTATTTTTTAATATTTGGCTACAAGCCTTAACCAAAGACATGTTTTATAAATAATTAGTGTTTTTTTTTTGTTATACTATGTATATAAAAAATAATAATAATAATAAAAATAAAAATAAAAACAAAGGTGGAAGATAGAATTAAGATTTTTCGTTTGTTTTTGTATTTTAAATAAATACAAAGAGGTGAATTGGAACAATTTATATCATTTTTATTGTATTATTTTGCATGATCAGTAAAAAAAAAACAAACAAACAAACAAACCAATTCATTTCACATTTCTAGCTGTAGTATAGTTTTACTGATATTAAAATAAAAATATATATAACTTAACTAATTTATACATTTTATTATTTACTTCTTTTTCATCAACATTTTACATTGTAAAATAAACAAAAAAAACAAAAAAAAAAACAAAAAAAAACAAAAACAAAACATACAATTACGACGAAAATTAAATGCAACTGCTGTAAATATTTGAAAAAAAAAATATATTTATACAAAAATCGGTGATGGATTCAACATAACAACTTTTTTATTATATACATTTGGATATGGATGCATAAAATTAATAATCATAAAATACAACAATAAAAAACCAAACAATTATGTTACGCTAAAAAAAAAAAAAACAATGAAAATATATTTCATCGTTGTTTATGCTGCTGCTGATCTGCTGCTGCCTTTGATGCTACTGTTGAATTATTTTTGGGGGTACACGGTGTAATGCTGCTATTGCAAAAAAAAAAAAATAAAAATAAAAATAAATAAATAATATAAAAATAAAATAACTTCACACAAAAATGAATTTAATTAAAACAAAACAAACAAACAAAAAAATTAAATAAATAAATAAAATAAATAAAAACAAAATCAAAAACAAAATAAAACTAACAAAGAACATCGCCCTCATGGCACCGCTCGTGATGTTCCAGTCTTACCCCGTACTGAAAGCACCTCTGAATTTATGCCCCTCGAGGACAAGGAAGTCGAATACTTTTTTGCATCAGATGCATCAGCCGTAATTGAGCACACAAATCGAGTTATATACCTTGAGGTAAAAGAATACAGTTAATAATAGCACCTAATTACGTACAAAAATCTGTAAGATTCTCGAGAATAATGCCGGGCCACTTAAGTCGTTAATTTCTTATATCAATCAGTCTAAAGGTCAAGTTTCTAGACCCTTAAATTAAAATTCTAAAGGTGTCTTGAATATTGAGAAATCCTCCTTGTGTGTATTTACAGAAAATGTAACATACCGTTTTGGTTTTTATTTTATTTTTTATTTTCTCGATAAACTTACAAGATTTTCCATATTAAAAAACCAAAATTTCATTATACATCATTTAAAAAAAAAAAAAAAGACTAAAACTCATAAATTCATGAAAGTTATTTGGAGCAACTTTTTTTTTATTATAATAATAATAAAATAAAATCAATGATTATAAAAAAAAGTAACCCTATAAACTTTCAAGGATGATGATGTTGCTGCTGTTAAAGATGGTGCCCTAAGTATTCATCGTTTAAAAAAATGCCTAGATGATCCGCATGCACGTGAAATAACAACATTAAAAATGGAAATTCAACAGATTATGAAAGGGAATTATGATTATTTTATGCAAAAAGAAATTTTTGAACAGCCTGAATCGGTTATTAACACTATGAGAGGACGTGTAAATTTTGAAAATGGCACTGTAACACTTGGTGGTATAAAAGAATACATTCCAGAAATAAAAAGGTGCCGTCGTCTGATGTTAATCGGATGTGGTACATCATATCATAGTGCTGTAGCAACTAGACAACTCCTAGAAGAGTTAACTGAACTTCCGGTTATGGTAGAATTAGCATCAGATTTTCTAGATAGAAATACCCCAATATTTAGGGATGATGTATGCTTTTTTATATCACAATCTGGTGAAACGGCTGATACACTAATGGCTTTAAGATATTGTAAACAACGTGGAGCACTTATCGTTGGTATTACAAATACTGTAGGCAGTTCAATATGCCGGGAATCCCATTGCGGTGTCCATATAAATGCTGGCCCTGAAATTGGTGTAGCATCAACCAAGGCATATACCTCACAATTTATATCCTTGGTAATGTTCGGTTTAGTTATGAGCGAGGATCGTATATCCCTTCAACAGAGACGACAGGAAATTATCAAAGGATTGTCCGATTTGGATAAATTAATACCAAAAGTACTAACATTGGACAATAAAGTTCTTGAATTAGCCAAGGACTTGTATCAGCACAAATCTCTTTTAATAATGGGTCGTGGCTATAATTTTGCAACATGTTTAGAAGGAGCACTGGTACGGTTATAAGATTATAATTAATTAAAAAAAAAAAGAAATAATTCAGGAAAAAGGCTACATTAAAGTTTTTGTTTTTTCTTCGGTTATATTTTATAGAAAGTTAAAGAATTAACCTACATGCATAGTGAGGGTATAATGGCGGGAGAATTAAAACATGGACCATTAGCCCTTGTAGATGATTCAATGCCTGTTCTTATGATCGTTCTACGTGATCCGGTTTATGTAAAGTGTATGAATGCTTTACAACAGGTAACAGCACGTGGCTGTAGACCAATTTTAATATGTGAAGAAGATGATCAAGAAACAATGGCGTATGCATCACGTGTTCTTGAAATTCCAAAAACTGTTGATTGTTTGCAGGTATAGTATTGTATTTATTATGATTTATTTTAATGAATTCAATTAAATTAAAAATAAAATGTATTCTTATATATTTTATATATCTTTCTTATAGGGGGTACTTACGGTGATTCCAATGCAACTTTTATCATACCACATTGCAGTACTACGTGGTTGCGACGTTGATTGTCCAAGAAATTTGGCTAAATCAGTTACCGTTGAGTGATTTATCTTATTAATTTTTCATATTCAAATGCCATTTTTACCATAATTAATAATTTTATATATGCGTATATATAAAAATCTCAATTTTTCCATCGTAATTTTTTCTTTCGAATAAAAACTTCTCATTTGAATGGTTTGTGAGAAAGGAAGAACAATAAATAAATAAATAAAATATATCCTGGCGGTGCGATTAGTATATTAGTAATACAAAAAAAAAATTATATCATTTGTTTTTTGTTTTCGGTTTTTTTTATACGCTACCTTCAAGAAACAAAAAATATAGGAAATTTTTTTATACCTATTAAACACTTTTATGTAAAACAAATAAAACATTATATACTTAAAGTGTGATTAGTTTTTTATTGCATTTATTTTACTTAATTTTCCTTGTACATATGTGATTCCTTTTAAGTCATGTTAAGTCTACCCTCCCTCTTAAGTCCTGTTAAGTCTATACTTAAAGTGTGATGGTTTTTTATTGCATTAATTTTATTTAATTTTCCTTTTACATATGTGATTCCTTTTAAGTCTTGTTAAGTTTGTACTTCCTCTTAAGTCTTGTCAAGCGTGTACTTAAAGTGTGATTGGTTTTTAATTGCATTTATTTTAATTTTATTTTCCTTTTAAATATTTGATTTCTTTTAAGTCATGTTAAGTCTATATTTCCTTTTAAGTCTTGTTAAGCGTGTACTTAAAGTGTGATTGGTTTTTAATTGCATTTATTTTAATTTTATTTTCCTTTTAAATATTTGATTTCTTTTAAGTCATGTTAAGTCTATACTTCCTTTTAAGTCTTGTTAAGTCTATGTTTCCTCTTAAGTCCTGTTAAGTCTATACTTAAAGTGTGATTGGTTTTTTTATTACATTAATTTTATTTAATTTTCCTTTTACATATGTGATTTCTTTTAAGTCTTGTTAAGTCTATATTTCCTCTTGAGTCTTGTTAAGACTGTACTTAAAGCGTGATTGTTTTTTATTACATTTATTTTTTCTTTTAAATATTTGATTCCTTTTGAATCATGTTAAGTCTATACTTCTTCCTAAGTCCTGTTAAGTCTATAATTCCACTTAAGTTCTGTTAAGTTTAATCGTTCAATGGATACCTACATTTTTAATTAATTTGTTACACGTGGGTGATTCATTCGGAGAATCGCTAGTCTTTTGAGTGAATCTTAAGCAGAATCTATGTAATTCATTTTAATTTTTATTGCTTTTCGTATTCTATGGCTGCATTTAGGTCTGCACTTAAATAACAAAAAAAAATCTTCTATTGCTTCTGGGGGTCTTGTGCTTTTCTTATCTCTAAACAATTTTTAAAAAATGAAATAAAAGGCTTTTAACACTCGTACATTAAGCTGAATATTGCGGATAGCCTATACCCTGCTTTTAAAGTTTATGCAAGGTTCTAACCTACCCTTCGTCGGTCCACCTCTTCTCTTCCTTCTCCACCGATAGACTGGGTATAGTCCATTTAATGTCACTTGTAAATTGAGGTGAAGGTCTTCAAGCGTTTTCAACTACGGGCTAAGGGCTAGAAGGGTACCACTTACACCACAAAATAAAGGGGTTAAAATAGAAAACAATAGCGATATAACAGGAGTTTTAATATATTCCTTTATTTATATTAATAGTTTCTTACAAAAGGATAGTAGTTTAAATTAATTGGTTACCTTCTTAATTACTGCAGGTGTTCTATTTTTATGAGTATGGAATTGGGGATTAAAAATTCATCCATAGTTGGGGATATAAATGAAATTACTTGCCCAAAGGTTAAGGGATACCCTCGTGGTTCTCGTATTTTATTTTATTTTTATCTTTGGAGAAGGATAGACTTGATTAAATTCTATTTGAATTGATCTCAAGAAACGGTGGCATTGAATATATGCTCCTTTTTTTAGATTAATTTCACTTATTCTCTGGTGGCTATCCGTGTACATAAAAAACGGATAAATAAATAATACTCTAGAAGGAGATTCTTTTGTTCTAATTGAAAAAAAAAGTTTTCGTAGAAGGAAAACTCTAAGAGGAAAAATAGCCTTTTTTTCACCCCTCGATAGGAATAAAAAAAAAAAAATCCAAGGAAGTCTACAAGTGTCCTTGCGCAGAAGAGAATTTATCACCAATTGTCACCAATTTTACCACTACAATTGTTAAAATCCTCTGTATTTCTGAATTGTTGAATAAATTCCAGGTAAATAGAAGCTATAATACAAAGAGGGTGGTGGTGAACCCTTTTCTTTTACCCTTCTGTAGATGTTGCTGCATGTTGATGATAACAGTTCATATACTGTTGGTGTTACTGTACAGTTTTGTTGTTGTTTTTTTCCAATTATCTCCTTCAGTGCGGTTAAATGGTGAAGTAACGGTATTTCTGTATGTGTATCATATGCGTACATATTTTATGCTGCTTTTACCACCCCCTTTTTACACTACACCCATCTGATGATGTACGGAGCGTTCCTTCTATTCCATAGAAATGTACTTTAATGCGGTTACCCCACAATCAAATGGGGCCAACAAAAAAGAAAAATGTTTTTTTATTTTTATTTATTTTATTTTTTTTAAAGTACCCTCCCTCCGGCTCACCCCGCCCCCCATAGGATACACACTTTTGAAGAGAGCTTTCTAGGGTTCTAGGGTGAAGGGGGCGGAGCTGGAATCCTGTGAATATCCTTGCAACAACATTGAAAATACGCAGAAAAGAGATGGTAATCTTGTGGAGCTTCTTATCCTACCCAAAAACAGGGAACAGAGCACCATAGTGGCACCAATACCGTTTTAATTTTTCCCTATTCCCCATCTTATCCGTACGGTACAGAGCATACTAGTACTAACTAGCCTTAGCTGGCCTCGGCTACTTCTGCTCTTGCTACTATTATTTTACCACACCAGTCGATGAAGGGATTTTTCGGTCTTATAACCTCAGAGGACAGGCATTCGATGCGCCTTGTGTGAATAATAAAAAAAAAAAAGAAGCAAAAAAAAGGATATAAAAAAATATAATATAAAAATTTTTCGTTTTTATTTGCTAAAAAATATAAAAAAAAAATATATTTAAAATAATAGCAGTATCAGTAATCAGTTAAAAAAAAAACCGAAAAAAAACAAACTAATTCAGTCTATATTTATAAAAATAAAAAAATAAATAAATTAGAAAAAAATTTCGAATTTTGGAAAAGTTCAAAATATCAAAAAACGTGGAAGAAAAAAAATAACACGAATAGATAAAAAGAAGGTCCACCTGTTTTTTTTGTTTTTTTTTTTTGTAAATTGGATGAAAAATTCAAATTCTAAATTTAACACAAAAAAAAAAAAATAGTGAGTGAAGTTATTTCAAGATTAAAATATAAACTAAAAAATTTACTTAAATTAAAATATAAATAATTTGTTTTTTTCGGGCGAACTAAAGGAAAGAAGAAACAAAAAAAAAACACGGCGGATGTCTTACAGTGCCCTTATGAGATTTTCTTATGTTACAAATTTGCACTTTTAATATAAAAATTTTAAAGTGAATATTCGTTTTTTTTATATTTTTTGGTGAAGAGAGAATATATCTCCTTTATATACATATTTATATGTACTAAAAACGGATTAAATAGTGTATAATAAAAAATTCGGTTTATTATAACTAAGAGAAAGAAACTAAAAGAAGATCTTTGTCGAAATTTGCTGTGTGCCCTTTTACAAGGAGATTTTGCTCAAGAAAAGAAAAGAATAAATAAAAAAAAAATATATCACCTGGGTAAATTTCATGTTTTGATTACAGGTATAAAATTTCTATTGACCACGTTTTTATATTTATAAGAAATACAAAACGTCAATTTCCTTCTTTTTTAATTTAACTTTTGTTTTTCGTTTTTTGTTTTTTTTTTTTTAAATGCTTACCTATTTACACTTCATAGTGATTTTTATTAACATTATTAACACTGCTTTTAATATGATCTATTAAATGCACAGCAGTATTAAAAACAAAAAATAAATTTCTAAAGATTATTACAGCATAATTAAAATTCTTAAGTAAAACAGAACTGATTAAAAAACAAAATATAAAAATAGAAAATTAGAATAAAAACAATACATAAAAATAAAATTCTGTACCTGTTGCATGTGCTTATGAACATATACAAAATATTTCCTTTAAGAAATTTCACATACCCAAAATAAAAGATTTAAGCAGAATAATCGATTTTCCATATTTCACATTTAGTTTTATTTTTTTTTTAAATAAAAGTAAATATTTTTAAGAGTCCCCATATATATTTTTATTTTTTTTTTTGGATTTTTAAAAAGATAAAGGACTTTTTGAATATTAAAAAAATTATTGAATGTATCAAATTAAAAAATTTCGCAAATTATTCCCTTCCTGTACGATGAAATTTTCTCTTTTATTTTTATATTTTTAAATTGTTTAAGAGTGAAATTCAACTGAAAATAATTATCAAGGATATTAGAAACAAATTAAAAAAAAAACCAATTAGTAAACAGGTTTTTTAAACATATAAAAAAAATCTTTTTTCCTTTTATTGCATATGAAATTTTTCCTAATTTCAAAAGAAAAATATTCTGGTTGTGATTTAAATTAATTTTTAAATCTTTTAATTCAAAATTGTCTTCAATATTTACGTGATAAAATTACACTTTTCGTTTTTTTTTATTCCGGTCATAGAAATTGAAATCCATTCTGTACTTACAAGACGCATGCGTTTTTCACCTTATTCTAAAAATACATGAATGTTTTTATATTTATATGAATTTAATTCGCATAAACATTAAAAATAAATTAATTAAAATGAGCCGGTCTGGACTATGCACGTATAAAAATAAAATGATCCATTAATTGCTTTAATTAAATACTTTTTTTTTTCTTCTTGTACTCTCAGAAGCATGTTTTTTTATATGCCGCTCGCTTTAATTAAAAAAAAATGCATAAATATGTTTTATAATAAAAAATAAAATTAAATAAATGGATTTCTTATGATACAATCGATGGATTTAAGAAATAGATTTTATTTTGAAAATTTCTGTTAAAAAAAAAAGTAAAAATAAAAACTACAGTAGAGAGTTAAAGATCGTATTAAATTAAATAAAACAAATTAATTATGCATTTAATTTTCCTTTTTTCACTTTTTAAAGTGTTTTTTCAAAGTTTAAAAAAGTGTGTTAATTATCTAAACTATCTCAGATCGTCCGCGTGGAAAAAACAAAATAAAAAAAAATATAATTTTCCGGAATGTGAGGTAAAAAGTCTTCATCGATAAAAGTGGTGAAATATGGCTGCATCATTTTGCACCTTATACACACCATAGAAAAATCAACATATGAACATATTTTCGATGCCTATGTGGTGGAATTTTGAAAATTGGAGAAAATACTAATTTTCACGCAAGCGTACTATTAAAAAAGAAAATAAACGCAATTTATATACTGCCAGGGAAAATAAAATATAACCCATATGGTGACAGATTATGTACTCTACGATCTACATAATATATTTAAAGGAAAAAAAAAACTAAGGGGGGACCATTTCTGAAAACACATGTATGAAGTTTTATAAAGCGCAATCTAAAAAGCGATTCTGGGGAACACCAGCCGCGACCGCCCTTTACTTGAAAAGTCTTTAAAGTGTCTTTCATATCGTTTCTATTTATTCCAACATTCTTACAGAACCAGTTTTTTGCGGGGAGGGGGAAAGCGGGCAGGGCGGAGGGGGGTGGTCGACTCGGGGAGCTCTCGCTCTCTTTAGAAGCTCTAGTAAGCAGATTCTAGAGTCTAGAGTCTAGAGTTGTACTGCGCCTGTTTACTTTTAATAAAGCAGCTTTTCCTCTGATGCAGGATAAGTTGAGACTCTGATCGAAGAGAGGGGATGCTGAAAGATGGGGAAAGAATCTGTAAAATGGGGAATATATATTTATTTTTTTTTTCTGGAGTAGTGTACTATCATAAAAGAATCTTTCTCCCGCAAGTTTTATTTTTTTTTTGAATAAATTAAGCAATTTTGCAGTATTAACTTAAGATGTCCAAAGAAGTTAAAAGATAGTCGTCTTTCGAGAGCCCCCCCCCCCCCCCCCCCCCCCCCCCCCCCCCCCCCCCCCCCCCCCCCCCC